>JANAVB010045169.1:0-45411 GCA_029216955.1 Iris pallida
TTGACCAAGGTTGACCAGTTGACTAAAAGTCAACTGTAAGTCAATTGACCCCGTTTGACTTGCTTTGACTTGTTTTGACTTGCTATGACTAGTAGGACCTAGAGTTGACATTAGTTTGACTTTGATTGACTTGAGATGACTTAGTTTGACTTAGATTGACTTGACATGACTTAGTGTGACTCAGTGTGACCTATATTTCATATCATACATTAGAAATCATTCATAACTTTGTTAAACCCAAATTAACATGCAATATCTCATCTTTAGGTCTCTGATTACCACTCTGAGCATTGATATACCCTACAGCTCAGGTCAGCAGGCGATTATATTCTGATAGCAGTTATTGTCTGATATCTTCTCTACCAGCTCAGTTATAGTGTTTACTTGATTCTCGACACATTGGTGCACGAATAGTATTGTCGGATTCCTGTCATGAGATGTATTCCTGGATTTCTTGGAATACTGGTACTTGCTTGGTCTTGATTTCTTGTAACTTGTATTGACGTTGATTCCTGAAGAGGACTTGCTTCCCTCTTAGGGAATCCCGCGTCATGACGTGCTATGTCCGGATCCGTATACTATTCGGGGAATGGAGAATTTATAGATAGTGTGATCAATGCCCATCTTGAGTTATACTTGTATCATAGCTATACCCTCACCTCACGATGGGTATAGCCTGACCTGTGCTATACTTGCTCCATAGCTTGCTATTCTGGCCGGGCCGAGTCCACGTACTTGTAGCCGGTCGGTTGGAAGCCTGATCTGACCCTTACCGATCACAATATGCTATAATATTCGAGGCACATTTATATTTATTACATCAGTTACATATTACAGTTCAGCTTACTTTCCTGCATGATTCACCCTGACATGATTTCAGTTTATATATCCTGTTATACGTACATCTTGATATGTTCATCTTGTACTCTGTTATGATTGACTGTTAGAGCATTTATCATTACTATGGAATTTGTTGCCACCGTTGTACTCGTTTATTTTCCTGACACGATACCGTTATGATATATCCAGATGACATAGATGTGGACTGTTCTACCCACTATGGATATGGTCAGGACATAGACTGCGACCAGCTGACACCCTTGGAGCCAGTAGATGACAGTACTTCTATTTAGATCTATTAGTTAGGTTTGTCTGGACTGCGATCCAGCTTATATTAGACTTTTGCTACATATGTTATTCGGGACCTTATGTTATGTCTGCGACTCGTTTCTGGTTGGACCTTGCTTTATTTTCGCATTTTATTTTCACCATATCTATATGTTCGTGCCTAACTTTCCTAGTTGTCTTGTGATTGAGTTGAGATTATATACCTTCGTGCGGAGATGACAGGTCTTTATATATTGTGTCTAGATGTTATACTTTCTAGGAGACCTATACATCGATCTACCGCCGATTCTGCGACATAGGCTGGACGTACCGCTTCTCGTGCCCTAATCAGGGGCGGGTCGTGACACATTTTTGTGGGGCCCATGCAGGTTCGAGTTAGAGTCGCAACTAATGTAATTTTTGTAGTGGTGCTCGACTTAGAGTGCTGCTACGAGCCTGCTATTAGAAATTTGGTCCTAGTTATACTAGAATTTCTCAATCACACCTAGGAAAATTCTGATCTTTTAATTATCATGAAGACTCTCTTGTATTAAATTAACTGTCCTTCTTTGATAATATCTTCTCATGTGCCATATTGATCTCGTTGTTTCACTTCGTCTCCAGGATGACGAAGACACACCCGCAGGCCACTGGATCGAGTAGCTTGCACGAGAGATCTGACCAGGCTGAGGAGGAAGTTCAGGAGACTGTCCCGAGGTTTCTACTATCCCGGAGGCGTGGCAGTTGCACAGGGAGGTCTACCACCTACACCCCAGAGGGTTTCGGTCGTATTCCAGAGATACTGCCACCACACCTTCGATACCGACGGATAGACACCATATGTTCCTTCTCTAAACAGATGATGGAGACCCAGCGAGCCCAGGCAAGGCATCGCAGACCAGACGGAGGCATCACACCGCCAGACTGAGATGCTGAGGTAGCATGGAGAACTCGCATCATCTTGTACTGGCGTCGTGAAGAGAGTGGCACCGGGTACGGTGCAGGGCCCTACCGGCCAGCAGCCATATCAACAGCAGTCTAGGCAAGGGACATTATTAGATTTTAGGAAGATGAGCTCCAGGGACTTCAAGGGCACGGAAGGCATCCTTATGCAGACGATGGCTAGAGGCGTGCAGCGGAGTATGGAGCTGGCAGAGCTTCCGAAAGGACTTTGGGTTTCGGCCGTAGCCAACCGATTCTTCGATATCGCGCTGACATGGTACCGCACGAATCCTCATGCGTCGGTGAGAGGGCTATCATGGGAGAACTTTCGGAGGCTCTTCAAGGAGAAGTTCTTCTCGACGTGGCTCTTACAGCGTTGGAGGGCCAGTTCATGGGTAGTGCAGGAGAACTCGTCGGTGGACGAGTATGCAGCAGAGTTCTCCGTCCGCCTTAGCAGGTTCGCTCCCGATCTGGTCCAGGATAAGGGGCAGAAGGCTCGCAAGTTCCGTAGGGGACTTATTTATGCTGTACGCACCCGCACCTCGGGTCGCCGTGACGCGACGTTCGATCAGATATTAATGGACGCTGTAGGGTGTGAAAATTATGACACGCTGACATAAGACTCAGCCAAGGTCATACGCTCAGTTAAAGCCATACGCTCAAGGTCATACGCTCAGTTAAAGCCATACGCTCATCCAAGGCCCTACGCTCATCTAAAGGCCGTACACTCAGTGAATATTTTAATATTTCTTGAGATGACGACAACATGTATTTAATGAAGGATGAATCTGACATTTCGTCTTTCGTGCAAAGACAACTGTCCTATGAAGATTAGCCGTCGTATAGGTTTTCGAAAATGATTTTGTCTCTTACGAGGACAGCTCAGCAGCCATCATAAATAAAGAGCCATCATTACTGTCATTTCTGACAGTCTGTCAGCCATCATATCTGGACGCTCAAGAAATATTTGTCAGTATTTGAAGATATGGCGTATTTGAGAAGATTGAGAACAGCCACGTGTCTACTCCCTCAATGCATACGACTCCTTCTCAACCAAGTGAGCGTATAGACTCCATACGACTCCTTCTCAACCAAGTGAGCGTATAGACTCCATACGACTCCTTCCTAAACAAGTGAGCGTATGGGCCTCATACGACTCCTTGCCAACCAAGTGAGCGTATGGACCTCATACGACTCCTTGCCAACCAAGTGAACGTATGGACCTCATACGACTCCTTGCCAACCAAGTGAGCGTATGGACCCCATACGACTCCTTATCAATAAAGTAAGCGTATCAGCCTTCTATGGCTCTATGCTGTCCAAGTCAGCGTAGGCAAGACATGTGCCTTCAAAAGCTAGCGTATGACTCTTCTTCAACAAAGATAGCGTATCACAGCAAAGGCATCCAGGATGATTTTCAACGTACAGTCAACACACGTTCTCACGTGTCCAGTTACCCACTTATTCAGAAGTTATGCAACGTGGCATTCATGCCACCAATCTTTCCTAGATACATTCCACTACTTTCAATCGCACTCCAACGTGTCTCCACCAGAATTCGCCACGCGTCCCTGCAGTTATGCACACGTCAAGTAACTGACTGAGCGTATGCTTCAGAACAGTTATCCAGAACTCTATAAAAGAGAGTTTCTTCATCTTCATCAGAAAACACAGTCAATTTCAGAGAGAACAGAGAGATTGCCCAGTTGCTGTCCAAGTTCTTCGAAGTTCGAGTTTTCTTCATCGCATCGTCCAATGGATAAAGTAATCGTCTTCTAGATTAGATTCCTACAGTTGTAATTTTCTCAGATACAAAATAAATAAAGTGAATTTATTTATGGAAAACAAATTGGCGACTCTGCTGGGGAAAGCTGTCTCCTCTAACGAGATAGCAACAACTCAATGCGATACTTCGTCGATCGGCTCGACGAAGAAGACGATGGTCGTACAACAATCTGCTTACGAAGAAATGCTCAAGGCGAAGGAGGGCCGAACTGCTTCCTCCGCTCTTCCGGCTGCTAAGAAGAAGGGACGCTCTGTCTATGTCCCTAAGTCTTCTTCGACAGCCCGAGACGTTTCTGTCACTTCTCATGCTGATAAGAACACGTCTTCAACTTCAACGAAGCACACTTCGGCTTCTCTGAACACGACAATAGTGGCTTCTCCTAGTCAAGCTGACAAAGTGGGTTCTTTAACCAAGTCAGTGTGTCCAAGGAAAACCATCTCTGGACATGTCAAGTCTCTTCTCCCTCTACTCTTACGACAGCAGTCGGCACTTTAGCCATTGATGACTCTGTGCGTATGGCAGTCAAAGGACAGCGTACGGCAAAGGCAGCGTACAAAAGCCAACAGCAGGCAGCGTATGCTAAGCCAAAGCCAGCGTATGCTAATAAAAAGGCAGCGTATGATCAGAAGTCCAAACTGAAGTCAGCGTATGCTAACAGATATAGTCCTTTGACTGTTTCTCAAAATCAAGCTGGGGGTTCTCTTCCACAGAACATACAAATGATTCCCCCTCAACTTGCACATCTTGTGCCAACCAAGGAGAAAGACTCTTTAGTCAACTCCTCTACTCCTAAGGTCTTTACCTCTGGAGTTAATTTGACTAGTACTCTTACTAGATCAAACAAAAGAAAACGCCTTTTGGCTACTTCCTCTAAAGATGGATTATTACCGACTCCCAGTCGGAATAATACCCATCTTCCTTCTCTCAAAATTTCTCGATCTGAGAAAGGCAAATTACAAGTATCCAAGACTGATACCAAAGTCAGATCTCCTACGGATCTTCGTAACAAGCTTAATCAGAATCGTCTCGGTTCCACTGAGACAAGTATATTAGACCCTGATGCAGAATATGCCAAGAACTATGTGGCTCAAATTAATCAGTCTTTATACACTCAAGAACCAAGAAGACAGAAGAACAAAAGATAAGTTTCTACACAGAAACTATCTTCAAGTACTTCCCAATCTGTTCCTACAGATCTCCGGGAGTATTTGCAAAATAAACGGAGAATCGACACTCCATCAGGTTATGACATTGCTCATATTTGCCATGAAAAGCATGGTTGCAACTTCCAACCTCTAGTTGTGATTCAGTGTTGTTGTTCACCAAAAAGACGATCTGTTTCGAACGGATTCAATATGAACCAATATTGGATGAAGATGAACCTCTTTATGCTTCTGTCAACATGACCTCCAGAAATATTGGGGGTAGCATACGGTCTGATGCTATATCAGATTCTGAAGATGGTGTTTATCTCGGCACCCGATCCAGGACCGGAGCCTTGGCCAGGGTCTCTTCTTCTTCTCATCCAAGTGGTAATCCAGAGATCACAGAAGACTTCCTTGGAGAGTCCAACTTTCCAGTATTGACTCCCGTAAATATTCCCGGGAAAGATACTGACTCACACAGTGATGATTCAGAACAGACTGTTTCATCATCTATTCCTCGAATGATTACCACTTACATGGCAGAGGGCAATCATGAACCTTCAACTAGCACTGAAGCTCATGAACAGAGGATTTCTTCCTTAGAACAACAGTTGCGAGCTATGGCAGATATATTGAATGCTATGCACACTCTTATTCAAGCTCAGCATCAAACTCAGCAAGTCCAACAGACAGCCCCTCCAGTTGTATTAAATACTCCTGTTGCTCCAAAACCCGGAACCCTCTACTATTTCGGGGGTACAATCTAATGTTCCTGTACAACCCACTCCAAGTCAGTCTGGAGCTGGGGGTGGTACATATGCTGCAGTCCCTCCTCCCAATTACACTCAACAAGTTACAACTCCACAATCTTCTGGAATTGTTACTGAAGAGTTAAGGAATCTCCGAACTCAATTCGAGGCATTCAAACAGAAGGATGGTTTACAAAGGTTAGGTATCAAGCAACCTTACCCGATAGAATGGAAGCAAGTATCATATCCTCCTAAATATAAGCCTCCGACTATCTCTTTCTTTGATGGAACAACCTCCCCAAGTCAGTTCATTAATCACTTTGAGGTAATGACTGATCAACTGCAACCAAGTGACGCCCTCCTTACTCGGGTGTTTGTTGGGTGCCTCAAAGGAACGGCTTATGAATGGTATAGAAGTCTCCCTGATGGGTGCATTACCTCATTTGCCGGTTTCAAGCAAATGTTTCTTGAACGGTACTATGAAGGACTCAACGACATGACCATGTCAGCCCTCATAAGAATTAAATAGAAAAATAATGAGACTACTGAGGACTTCATTGAAAGATTCAGAAGAGAAGCCCTCAAAATGCCTCTCGGAACTCCTGATGCTGTTACTATCGACACTTGCAAGTCGAATCTCTTACCAATCATCAGCATGTGGACAGGGTCCACTCAGTTCCAAGATTGGCCTTCTTTCATAGTCAGTGCCAAGGCTGCTGAAGTCAGTGCTAAGACCTTCAAAGGTCTAGGGGTACAAATGGCTCCCAAAGAATCAAATCAGGGTGCTAGCAATAGTACTCGACCCAACAATCGCAAAGGGAAAGAAGCTCTTGAAGTCAATCTCCAAAGCAGTAGTCAAGAGGTAAAGGCTACCCAAGCTACTCCAGCTCCAACAAATCAACAACAGAGACCTCCTCGGCCGAAGAAAGAATATTCTTTCGACGATGACGATGTTCAGGGTATCTTTGAATGCTTGCTCAAAGGTAACAAGATTCAATTGCCAGAAATCAAAAAGCCTGATGAAGCCAATAAGACAAATCATCCAAAATACTGTCCATATCATAGAATGCTGGGTCATACAATCCGGTCTTGCTATGTATTAAAAGGAAAGATCCAAGAGATGATTAAATCAGGAGCTGTGACACTGACACCCAAAGACAAGACAGTCACAGCAAATATAATTTCAATGCAGTTCGGTGACTTCCCTCCTTTAATAGTGGAAGGTGGGATTGTTCCTATCTCCAAAGCAACTCTTGAAGTTGTGAACATCCCACCAGCACAGAATGAAGGACTTGTTCCTGTCACAACTAAGAAGGGAGAGATCATGTGGATCCACCCGGATTTAATGACGGAGTTTGAGACGTCTTCTTCTTCTCCTCGGAAGACTCCCTCTTCTAAAAAGAAGCTCGGGAAGACTAAGTCATGCAATGTGACTTCTAGTTTCACACCCGATTTTTATCTAACCTCTACTTTCATCTTGGCAGGAAATTCACTCCCTACGGAGATAAAATATGTACCTCAATCTGAAGATAGGTACAAGCCTGCATTTCATCTATACAGTTCACAATCTCGTGAATTAATGGCGAAGATGGGTTATGATTTAGCCACTGCTCCTGGTTTGAACTCAGGCAAAGGACTCCGAGCACCTTTAGCCATCACTATGAGGCATAATCAATCTCGTGTTGGCCTTGGTTTTGGAATGAAGCTCTCATCAAGCATAAAAGAACCAAGAGCAAGATAAATAATTGCAACATGGTTTCCATAGGCCCTGAACTTGAGCCTGAAGGCGAAGTTCTTGCTGGAACTCGGTCAGGAAAAATATATCTGAAAGATTATGCTAAAATTCTTGGAGAAACTTCTGATGTCCCTCCGGTTACAGCTCCAACACCAGTCTCTACTGAAGAGCCTTCAAATGTTCCTGTTGAGACAGTTCCTTCCAAACCAACAGCAGCTGACAAAGGCAAACAACAAGTCCGCTTCGACAAACCACTGAAGAAGTCATCTCCTACAGGACTTGAAAAGCCTTATAATTTTGATATATTGGCTCAACTAGCCAATACACCAGCTAAATTATCAATCTTTGAGCTCTTACGCCTCTCTAAAGAGACTCGAGAAACTCTGAGTGAAGCATTGCTGCAAGCAGAAACCTGCCTAACTCTCCTCAAGAAGTTGGAAATAGAACCTGTTTCTCATTGCCATAATGTATTGGAATTTATTCCAAACATTACCTTTACGCAGGACGATATGCTGCTAGAGGATAATCGACATGACCATCCTTTATATCATACAGGATATATTGATTCTATGAAGGTTGATCGTCTACTGATTGATCCAGGATCCGCTCTCAGTATTATGCCAAAGGCTATGCTAGATGCACTGAAGATACCTGTGCATAGTCTTTCCAGCACTATCACTACCATCTTGGGATTCAATCAAGGAAAAAGTGAGCCTTTGGGCAAGATTCGCCTCAAATTTCAAATAGGCGATCTTCGCACTAAAGTTACTTTTTATGTCATCGACAATCATGGTTGTTCATACAATGCTCTATTGGGGAGACCATTCTTGCATGAACATAATGTCGTTCCTTCGACTCTTCATCAGTGCTTCAAATATGTTGATAATAATGGAGAAGTTCAAAAGGAGGTTGTAGATCTCTATCCATTCAAAGGAGTCGAAGCTTACTTCAATGACGCTCGCATGTACAAAGATGAATACTCAAAAGTCTTGCAAGCTATGGATAATGACGATGAGATATCAAAAGTCGATACCTTTGTTATTCCTGTAAAAGGGCGTATTACTCCTCCGCAGTCTGTTAAATCGTCTGAACAAGGCTCACTGATAATTCCTGTCAGTGGACGTACTACTTCATCACCTGCCTAAGCTCCACAAGGCTCACTGATACTTCCTGTCAGTGGACGTATTACTGTATCGTCTTCCCAAGCTCCACAAAGTTCACTGATAATTCCTGTCAGTGGACGTGCCACTCCCCCTCCACCTTCTCAGGCTAGACCAAATACTCTAGTCATTCCAGTCAGTGGACGTACTACTTATCCACGATCTTCTTCAAGGGAGCTCACCTCTTCTGAGCCTTTTGTTATCGATCTTAATCGAAACAAAACTTCTGATCGCTCTTTCTCTCCACCTTTTGTCATTAATTTGACTAAGTCTGACAAGGCTCAGCCTTCTGTTGTAAATACAGTATCTAATATTAATGAAGCATCTCCTTTGTAGTATATTGATGTCTGTAATCATGTACAAAATTATTTACAATTGCTAGATAGCTTAGAGCCACTAACTATAGGAGTTGTTCAAACTCTTCATACAGACGTATCATTGGAGTCCATACAAAAATCATACTTCGTGGTCCCTATTAGAAAGAAGGGAGAAAAATCCAATATTCTTCTATAAAGGACCCCAGAATCCTCCTAACTTGGAAGAAGATGACACAAACGATGATACTGGAAGGTTACAACTGCGTCGCTACAGTCAGCAATCCAAAAATATTATCAAGAATATGGGTTATGACTTCAGAACCAGCCTCAATAATGGAAAAGGAAGAAGAATGCCTGTTCGAATTCCTCCATTAAAATACGGAAGGACAAAATGTGGTTTAGGTTACATTGCTCCTACTTTCTTTATCAACATAGTCCATGAAGATTCAAAATCCGATGAATACAAACGATCTGAGTCTTCCGATTCTCTCTCTTGGGATTCTGACACAAGTATTGGCGATCTCTATCGCTCTATTCTATCCATCAATATGGTCTCTGTTGATGGCCCGCAAGAAAATGATGAAGATGAGGATGATTTTGAAATATCACCCGAATCAGAACAATAGGCTCAAAGATTAGATAATCAATGGAAATTTAGGTTCGAGCAGAGGGATCCTCCTACTGAAGATAAACTGATCCAAATTGATGTTGGTGAAGAAGGGTCCCCTAAACCAATATTCATCAGTGAAAGTCTTTCAGAAACAGATAAACAAGACATGATCAAGCTTATTCATGATTATATCGATGTCTTCGTCTGGAGTTATGAGGATATGCCGGGACTAGATCCAAAGATTGCAATGCATAAACTTAATATTATGCCAAATGCTAAACCAGTCAAACAATAACAGCGACGATTTCGTCTAGACATTATGGATGCAATTGAAGCTGAAGTCAACAAGCTTATGGCTTCTGGATTTATTCGAGAGGAACAACATCCTGAATGGGTGGCTAACATCGTTCCTGTCCTTAAAAAGACTGGCAAGATCCGAGTCTGTATAGACTTTCGTGATCTCAATGCAGCTTGTCCTAAAGACGAGTTTCCTCTTCCAATTACCGATGTCATGATCGATAACACATGTGGTTTCGAACGGATGTCATTTATGGATGGATATTCGGGATACAACCAAATCAAAATATTTCCAGCCGACGAGAGACATACTTCCTTCAGAACGCCGATCGGTACATACTGTTATACAGTGATGCTGTTTGGTCTTAAGAATGCAGGAGCAACATATCAGCGAGCAATGAGCACTATATTTCGCAAACATCTCCGGAAAATAGTCGAATGCTATGTTGATGATATTGCAGTCAAAAGTCGACGAAAGGAGGATCATATCCAAGATTTGAAGACTATCTTTGATTTAATGCGTCAGCATCAACTTAAAATGAACCCTACTAAGTCCTTCCTGGGCGTCTCTAGTGGTAAATTTTTTGGCTTCGTCATTACCGCTAAAGGTATACACGTGGATCCCGAGAAGATCAAAGCCATTCAAGAGATGCGTCCTCCACGCACCTTAAAAGAGCTACAAAGATTTCAAAGAAGAATTGCTTATATCAGGAGATTCATTTCTAACTTATCAGGACAATGCAGACCATTCAACAAACTTCTGAAGAAAGGTGTATCTTTCGTCTGGAATGAAGAATGTCAAAAAGCATTTGACGATATCAAATAGTATCTCATGAACCCTCCAGTTTTGGTACCTCCCGTTTCGGGAATACCATTCCTTCTATATGTTCGAGCCATGGATCATTCTCTTGGTGCATTACTCGCCCAGAAAAATAAAGATTGCCATGAACAGGCTATCTATTATCTCAGTCGCACAATGACAGGCGCTGAACCGCGTTATTCTCCAATCGAGAAAGAATGTCTAGCATTAATGTTTGCCGTTCAGAAGACGCGACATTATATTATTGGTCAAACGATTCATGTCATTTCCAGAGTGAATCCCATCAGGATTATGATGAAGAAACCTGGTATTCTCAACTCCAGATTAGCTAATTGGGGAATTTTGTTAGCTCAATATGACATGCATTATATTCCTCAGAAGTCAGTTAAAGGACATGCTCTTGCTAATTTTCTGGCAGCTCATGCGGTTCCAGAAGATTCTAAATTATATGATGAGATTCCTGATGAAGTCCTGGATTCAAATCTGGTTTCTGAAGAAATTCCTACCTGGCGTCTATTCTTTGATGGAGCATCTAGAATAGGTCCTAACGGCGATATTGTCGCTGGGGTTGGGATTGTTCTTGTATCCCCAGAAGGACTAACTATTCAGAGGGCTTATTCTCTGGATCAATCATGTTCAAACAATGTAGCCAAATACAATGCGTTGCTCATCGGTCTTCAACTTGCTAAACATCTAGATATTCAATATTTGGAAGTTTATGGAGACTCCAAGCTTATTGTCAATCAGATCAGAGGAACGTATGAAGTCCGTCATCAGGATTTGATACCTTATCATCGAGCAGCACTCTCTATGGCCTCCTCCTTTGAATGTTTCTTTATTGAACATGTTCGACGAGCCTATAATGCAGAAGCTGATGCTTTGGCTAATCTTGCCGCTGTGTTAGCCATACCAATCAGACGTCAGCAAGTAATAGTGGTTTATAACCGAGAATTATTCTGTGTTGAGAATAATCTGGCTTTGGCTTTTCCCTATAAACCAGACGAAGATTCTTTCAACCTTGATGCTGGATTAAAGTTTGACAAAGTGTCCTCGTCTTCTTCCGATTCTACTATGGAATATGTCTTTTCTAATGAAACAGAAGCCATAACTGAAGACTGGAGACGCCCGTTTCTAGACTTTGTATTATATGACATACTTCCCGATAATCCGAGTGAAGCAGCGTCTATTCGGCGTAGATCTCTCAGATTCTATTATAATCATACAACGAAGACACTATATCGTCGGGCCTACGACGGTCTTCTCCTTCGATGCGTCGCTGGTGAAGAAGCACAACAGATAATCCGTGAAGCACATGATGGTGTTTGTGGAGCCCATCAACCAGGTCCTAAACTTTAAGATCGTATCCGACGTATGGGTTATTATTGGCCCACGATGGTGGCTGACGCCATTCAATATGCTCAAAAATGTAAAGCCTGTCAAATTCATGCAGACTTTATCCATCAACCGTCAGAGTTCTTACACCCAACAGCGGCATCATGGCCCTTTGAAGCTTGGGGCATGGACGTCATTGGTCCCATCAACCCACCATCATCAAAAGGACATCGGTTTATTCTAGCAATAACCGATTACGTTTCCAAATGGGCTGAAGCAATCCCGTTATCTGAAGTCAAAACTTCTAGTGTTATCAACTTCGTCAAACATTATGTCATCTATCGATTTGGTGTTCCTCGACGTATTATCCATGATAACGGACCGCAGTTCGTCAGTCAGAAATTTACTCGATTCTGCGATGATCATCGGATCAATAATTTAGCTTCTACAGCATATAATCCAGCAGCTAATGGATTGGCAGAAGCTTTCAATAAAACGATCATCAAACTCTTGAAAAAGTTCGTTTCTTCCAATAAACGCAACTGGAGCGAGAAGCTTGGTGAATGTTTATGGGCCTACCGCACAACAGTTCGCAATGTGACCGGATGTACGCCTTTCTCTTTGGTATATGGGTGTGAAGCTGTTCTTCCCCTTGAGATCCAGATTCCTTCTCTGAGAATTGCAATCTCTAATGAACTTACAACAGAGAACAATGATCGTCTTCGACTTCAAGAATTGGAAGCTTTAGATGAAAAACGATTGTATGTTCAACAAAATATCGAGCTGTATCAGGCCCGAATCTCAAAAGCTTTTAACCGGAAATCAAAGTCAGAGCATATCAGAAGGGAGAACTGGTCCTTACTGTCAGAAGTCCTATGACCATGACACATATGAGCAAAGGCAAATTTGATGCGAAATGGGAAGGCCCATTCGTAGTAAACAAAGTCTTCTCTAACGGAGCATACCAGCTTGCCTCTATGGATGGAAAAGTCATGATGATGCCTATCAATGGCAAATTCTTAAAGAAATATTATGTATAATGTTTTCATCATTCCCCAGCAAATATAAAATCAAAGTTAATTCTTCTCTACAAAAGTTATCTCGATATCGTCATCCCCAGAGGAAACTGATATTCTACTATGTATCATTTTCCCAGAGAATTTGATATTTCGTCTTATTAGATTCCCAGTGGATTTAATAAAGATCTTGTATAGAAAATTATGTCCATATTACCTCTGAATTTTCTATCTCAGTATGTATCATATTTTATATTATATGAAAATGATATCTCGTCTTTTGATTTCCGAGTCCAAAGATCATGGAAAATAGAATCCAAAGATATCTGTATATCTGAATTCTGTTTTCTCTAATCAGTATTAAACTAAAATTATCTTTGGTTTAATATCATGATAGAGTTACAAAGTTTATTTGTATATTCTATTTTATTGAAATATGTCATGTATTATTTACCTCTGAACATGTTTTCTACGAAAATATCATCCACAGAATTGAAATCAAGTCAAAAAATATTCATTTCAATCAAAATCAGAACATTGATTACAAATGGGTACCAAAACTGCAATACATGATAAATGTAAAAGATCTATTTAGGAGGAGTAATTATCTCCTGAATACGAACGATTACATTATTTATCTTTTCTTCATGAGTTTTCTTGATTCGCTCTGCTGTTTCAGCTCCAATCATCCGTTGGTCATACTCCACAATAATAGAGCTACGGCGATTGGTCTCTTCAATCTGATTGGTTTGCATCAATTCTCGCTCTTGCTGTAAAAATTGACAGCATTCAGCTTCAGATTTCCGATCAGTAGCAATCTCTGATTGTTCTTTTTTTACGGAGGCAATTTGCTCTTGAAGACGAGCTAGCTCTTCCCTCAACTTCCTAAGCTCTTCAGCTTTTGACGCTTCATCTTTCTCTAGGCGCTCCATATTCTGACGAGTACTTATTATTTCTTCGTCTTTTGCCATTAACTCTTTAGAAGACTGAGCGAGGAATTCTGTCAGAGCAATGTGCTGAGCTTGAGCTTCATTCTCCAATTGAGTAATCTTAGCTGCAGTCAGAGAATTAATATCCTCCTTTTTTATCTCCCAATATTTATGGATGTTTGCTTCTAAATCATTCAGGAGATGTTCAAAAAAGACACATTGGGTCCCATAACCAGCCTGTCTCAAAGCTGAAAGTGGAAAACTAGTTGCCTCTCGAAGACTCGAAAAGGGCATAGTTTCATCCTTCATAAGTCGTCTTGAGAATGTATCCAGATACGAATAAATAATATCTGAATACATCCCCATGATCTTTGCTATCCCTGTATCAAAACCGGGAGTCGCTGCAATAGTAGGGGAAGGAGCAGGAGGAGCCTCTATTCTGGGAGCTGAAGTGAGTGCTTTTGGAGAACTCGGCAAATGTGAACTCCCCTCACCCACATCAGTTTGGACAAGTGGGGCTTGAGTAGAACTCATAGCGGTGCAGTGTCTACAGCTGTTGGAATCAAAGAAGCATGATCAAAACTAAAAGACAGTAAAGCAGAGACAAGACAAAACTTTGATGGATAAAATATTACCTGGAGATGGTTCATATTCAGTTTCCTTGGAGATGGTTCATATTCACTTTGACACGGGATTTATTTCACTGCTGCCCGCCCCAGAAGTACTCGAAACTTGAACTTCTATTTCTATATGCCTCTCCGGCTCTGGTGTCAACCCTGAGTGTTGACCAATTGTCTTCAGTACATCAATTGGAGTTTTAGACAGTGATTTATCGTCTATCTCCATGTCTTCTTCTCCAAAAGAATGAGACGAAGGTTCATAATCAACTTGTTCGTCATCACTCTTATTGCTCTCTGAAGCTTCAGCAATTGGTCTGAGAGTAGTGGCTTCCTTCACTGATTCTCCCGAAATCAGTAAGTCATTAGCTGTTTCAGTCTGATGCTCGGCCTCTACCGCAGGTTGACTAATCACCTGCGCATCATCGGCCATTGGCAGAATCGATCCTATATCAGAAGGCATGGATGACCCAGGAAGTTCAGGAATATCTTCTTCAACAGGTTCTGTCTTTACAGAAAAATCAAAGGCAGCTTGTTTTTCTGAAGCCAATCGCACAGCACGATCGGTGGGACTCTATGCATCGAGACAAATTACGGATTTAGTTTTTGAAACTATCACTTTTCTTCCTATTCTTTTTATGAATGGAACAGTAGGATAATTGTCTTTTGGATCACTACCTGCTTCATCAGTATCTCTGACTCGAGTGGAAATAGGAGAAGCCCCTGGAATGGTGATTCTTCCACGATTTCGAGTCTCTGCTCGAGTAACTCTTTTTGGGGCAGGCCCAGCAGCACCTTTACCCCGCTTCCTCTTCGGAGTATTATCAGCAGATATACTCTCTTCAGCACTCCCGATGGGTACATGTAATGGTTGATGAAGGTCATCAGAGAAGAAAGTTTCTAAAACTTCATCATCAACTTCATCAGTAGCCAAAGGATCTTCTTGGTCATGACAATCTCTAGGCAGGGCTGATTTGGTTGATTTCTTCTCAATATGAATAAAGCTTCTACCTAAGATGCTGAATTTTTTATCAAAGGTATTAGCTGATACATAGAATTTGGCATAAGACGCCAATATTCTAACTTCTCTCTGATAGGTGACCGGATCTGGCATGGAAAAGGTAGCCCCTGTACCTTTAGCAATGTAATATATCCAAGCTCTGGCACCATCAATCAACCCGCCTTGATAACCAAAACATGTCGTGGCATTGCCCACATGCAACTGTTCATAACCAAATTGCCGAGCAAACCTACTCGGAAGATATGGTTCTAGATAAGTGATGTTGTCACGGCGGCAGATTAAGTAAGATGGCCTGATCCTTTTCAGCCATTCGTGTTGAACATCAACCAACTCATTGCCACCAATGCCATCAACCAACCTCCCAGGCATGGTTTCATAACTAACAGATGGAGGAACACAAGTGAAGCTCCATAGTTCTCCTCTGTTTAATATAGTTCTACAATCTGTCAAAGTGTCATATTTCCACTTTGGTGTGTGACTGTATCTTTCCAGAAAGGTGTCATCTGGTCTAGCCATCCCAGCATTCATGAGAGATTCGAAATGCAGAAGCAGCCACCCAAATAAATATGTAAAGGGCATTTCTACCCGAGGAAAGGATGTAAGGCTCTTCCTTGCTAATTCGAACATTCTGTCTGTATATGCCCTTAATCCAGCATTCAGACGGCACGTCATTGCTGTCAGCAAATCCATCTTATACCCGAAAGTCAGACGGACTGCTGCGAAGACAACTCCCCTGTGCATCCTGTCTGCTGAACAGGTGCCAGAAACTACGAATTTTCTCAGCCAGAGAGATATAAATCCAGCCAGATGACCTTCAGCAGATAATTCTCGGCTACCCTGCTTAATATAGGTCTCAAACCTATCACCGGCTTTGTAAGTGCCTTCGTCCTCTTCAATGACGATGTCGTCATGAGTGGTGTCCCGGATGAGCTTATCAATCTCAGCTTGATTCAGAGGTTTAAATTCACCGACATATTGCTCAGACTTTTTCTTCTTCTGAACTTCATCAGTACGGCCTTGAAATAAATAGGCCATCCATTTAGAAGAATAACAGTTGGAATCTCCTTCCCCACCTTGTCCTTTATAAAAAGCCTTACAAATACTGTAATGGCACATCAATTCTTCAAAGACATGAAGAACCATTGGGTTGGCTTCGGAGATCTTATTCATTTCATCAACGAAAGGGATATACTCTTCATATGGCAAATCTGCTATTGGCAGCTGAGAAATATATGCCATTTCATGAAAGGCGAATCCCATCTCGCCTCTTGGGGTCATGAAGGTGCCGGTACGGTAGTTATACCTCTCCGCTAACACCAAAAACAAATCCGGGTTTGGCCTAAAACCATAAGCAGCGCACTTAATGGCATCATATAGGCCTATCACCTGTAACTGTTCACCAAAATTCTTCAGAATCCATTTCACAAGAGCAGTCCATCTGGTATTCTCCGGATTTACCAGACCAGTCAGCCTCATAGACTGTTTTAGGTAGATGGCATTTTCCAGTTGAGCAAATTCGTTTGCAAAGATTGGGACTCTGACTGGCTTCAGAAGTGCCGAGTCCTCAGGAGGGATGGTGGCAGGTAGCAGTCCTCGCAAAGATGTGACATGTGGTTCAGTACCACTGCAGAATCTTTCTTGACGATATCCTATCCACCCAGCCTTTGCTTGCCGGGATGGAGTAATATCCCACTTCATTTGTCTTTGACAACTCGCATGAAATAAGCGAGCTATGTTAATGCTTTTTGATAAACCAGTCAGATACATTGGCCGATTTATATCACCATCCCTATAATAACAGTATGATACTTTATCCAGAGCAGGCTGAGAGTTTATGTCAATAGCATCTCCGAAAAGAAATGCTGGCTTCGAGTGGGTAACACCATCCACACTTTGTAAAGGCAGTCCACTCATCAAGTTCAGCAAGGTATCATTTTCCTGATTTATCAAAAGAGCTATCCTTGTAGAAGGTCCATCAAATTGGGAAAAACGAACATGTGATAGATCACTTCTATAGTTATTTCCCACACATCCTTTAAATTCTGCCTCCTGAGCCAGAATATCCACTGCAAAAGAAGAATAAAACCTTAGAAATCTTCAACATCAAGAGACTCAAAGTGCAACATACGCTCAGTTTTTACTAAGCGTATGGCAGACTCAAAGTTCAGCATACGCTCAGTTTTCCTTAAGCGTATGGCAGATTCAAAGTTCAGCATACGCTCAGTTTTTCTTAAGCGTATGGCAGATTCAAAGTTCAGCATACGCTCAGTTTTCCTTAAGCGTATGGCAGACTCAAAGTTCAGCATACACTCAGTATATCCTTAGCGTATGGCAGACTCGAAGATCCATATACGCTCAGTTTATCCTAAGCGTATGACAGATTCAGAGATCACTTTTTATGCTCAGTCTATCTTAAGTGAATGATTTTAAAAGTTCAGTTTATGTTCAGTATGAGCGTATCAGCGTATGGTTGACAAGATGATCATAAAAAACATACGCTAACACAAGAGTTAGCGTATCTCAGTGAGACAACTCGCCATAGCATATTCTTTCAAGACAGCTTATTTTGACATTTCTATCAAAAATATGCGAATACGCTCCAAACATATTTTTCGGATAAACAAAAAAATATGGGATACGGCTAAACCCTAAAGAGGGAAGCGTATTTTCTGACGTATTTGACCCTAAAAAGGGGATACGTTTTATGATTTTGTTCTAACCAGAGCCCTAAATAGGGAATGGTTACTGTTCATCGTCATCATCCTCACCATAGAGAGGCTTCAATGGGCGTTCACTTCGTCGAACGCGCTCATTGGTAGTCTTCTTAGCAGCGGCGGCGGCGGGCTGAGATGACTCCGCAGGAGCCTTCCCCTTTCCCTTCGCAGCAGCATCAACCTTGGGCGCCATTGATAAAGCTTGAGTCAAAGAAGAAGAAGTTGAGTCTTGAGTTTCTTTTTCTCTCTCGAAAATGGATGCAAAAGTAAAGAAATAAATTAGGTTTTGGAAGACCTATTTATAGAAGAAAAGAAGAAGTTCAAACGGCGGATAGAATCCCTAAAGATTTGTACTGATATTGAGGAAGATAACAAACTCATGCCAGCATGTCAGGACTTATTCCCATTTTAAGTTCAAAGTAATTTCGAACTTTTGAAATTCATAAAGTTCGAAAACTTTGAAGGGGGTCTTGTAGGGTGTGAAAATTATGACACGCTGACATAAGACTCAGCCAAGGTCATACGCTCAGTTAAAGCCATACGCTCAAGGTCATACGCTCAGTTAAAGCCATACGCTCATCCAAGGCCCTACGCTCATCTAAAGGCCGTACGCTCAGTGAATATTTTAATATTTCTTGAGATGACAGCACAGCATGTATTTAATGAAGGATGAATCTGACATTTTGTCTTTCGTGCAAAGACAGCTGTCCTATGAAGATTAGCCGTCGTATAGGTTTTCGAGAAATGATTTTGTCTCTTACGAGGACAGCTCAGCAGCCATCATAAATAAAGAGCCATCATTACTGTCATTTCTGACAGTCTGTCAGCCATCATATCTGCAGCACGACGCTCAAGAAATATTTGTCAGTATTTGAAGATATGACGTATTTGAGAAGATTGAGAACAGCCACGTGTCTACTCCCTCAATGCATACGACTCCTTCTCAACCAAGTGAGCGTATAGACTCCATACGACTCCTTCTCAACCAAGTGAGCGTATAGACTCCATACGACTCCTTCCTAAACAAGTGAGCGTATGGGCCTCATACGACTCCTTGCCAACCAAGTGAGCGTATGGACCTCATACAACTCCTTGCCAACCAAGTGAGCGTATGGACCTCATACGACTCCTTGCCAACCAAGTGAGCGTATGGACCCCATACGACTCCTTATCAATAAAGTAAGCGTATCAGCCTTCTATGGCTCTATGCTGTCCAAGTCAGCGTAGGCAAGACATGTGCCTTCAAAAGCTAGCGTATGACTCTTCTTCAACAAAGATAGCGTATCACAGCAAAGGCATCCAGGATGATTTTCAACGTACAGTCAACACACGTTCTCACGTGTCCTGTACTCAGTTACCCACTTATTCAGAAGTTATGCAACGTGGCATTCATGCCACCAATCTTTCCTAGATACATTCCACTACTTTCAACCGCACTCCAACGTGTCTCCACCAGAATTCGCCACGCGTCCCTGCAGTTATGCACACGTCAAGTAACTGACTGAGCGTATGCTTCAGAACAGTTATCCAGAACTCTATAAAAGAGAGTTTCTTCATCTTCATCAGAAAACACAGTCAATTTCAGAGAGAACAGAGAGATTGCCCAGTTGCTGTCCAAGTTCTTCGAAGTTCGAGTTTTCTTCATCGTATCGTCCAAGGGATAAAGTAATCGTCTTCTAGATTAGATTCCTACAGTTGTAATTTTCTCAGATACAAAATAAATAAAGTGAATTTATTTATGGAAAACAGACGCGTAGATTGTAGAGGAGGATTTCGACCTCAAGCCGAAAAGGAGCAGTAATACTATGGGGGCGAGTTCCAGTGCGGGATCGGCCAAGTGCCCCCTATATTCAGCATCAGCAGAGGTCATTTCAGCAGCATCATCAGGCACCAGTACGTGCCCAACAGCAGCAGGGTCAGGGCCAGATGCAGACCCACCAGTGTGCTTTCTACGGGAAGACGGGGCACAGCAGAGACGTATGCAGAAGGAGGTTAGGCGCTTGCCTATTCTGCGGAGGGACCGACCACCAGCTGAAGGGTTGCCCTGTTTGAGCAGCCAAGGGAGGCTAGGACAGGGCACTGACGGGACTGGCATTTTAGCCAAAGGGTCAGCCACTCCAGACACATCAGCAGAAGTTCGTCCAGCATCAGAGGGCACCCCAGGACAGAGCCTTTGTACTAGCAGTAGAGGAGTTTGAGTCCGAGTCAGATGTTGTGGCAGGTCATGTTCTCCTCGATTTCTTTCCTGCTTTTGCCTTGTTTGATTCTGGTGCCACGCACAGTTTTGTGTCTGTTTTTTTACCCTTAGACACAACATTATTGCTAAATTTTTGGGTAGGACTTGCAAGATTATGACCGGCGGAGGCATTATCCTGGTTAATAATATTTGCAAGGGACGGAGAGTTACTATGGGAGGCCGGGACTTGAGTGCGTGTCTGTTCGTAATGCCCCTTCCGAGGTACGATATGGTGCTTGGTATGGATTGGTTGAGCAGGCACCATGCTAGTATATATTCTAGAGGAGGTAGAGTTCTTTTTAGGCCGCCGGGAGAGCTAGAGATCGAGTTTGCTCGAGGAGCAGCGGAGCCGGAGGCTGGATTCTGTAGAGCTTTGTTGGCGGAGCAGGACTTGCCACATCCGTTGATAGCTGAGTTCTCGGATGTCTTTCCCGAGGAGTTACCGGGGATGCCGCCAGACAGGGATATTAAGTTCTCTATAGACTTGGTGCCGGGCGCCGAGCCTATTTCACAGCACGTCTATAGGGTCAACAACAGCGAGTTGATAGAGCTGAAGAAGTAAGTCGATGAGCTGCAGGACAAGGGGTTTATCAGATCCAGTTCTTCGTCGTGGGGAGCGCCAGTCCTGTTTGTGCCGAAGAAGGATGGTACGGCCCGTATATGTATTGATTACCGGGCGCTCAACAACCTCACTATCAAGAATAGATACCCTTTGCCGAGGATCGACGATTTGTTCGATCAGCTGAGTGGGGCGAAGGTATTTTCGAAGATAGACTTGAGGTCCGGGTATCACCAGCTGAAGGTGAAGCGGGATGACATTCCGAAGACGGCATTTCGGACTCGGTACGGCCAGTACGAGTTTACAGAGATGCCATTTGGGTTGACCAATGCTCCAGCGGTGTTCATGAACTTGATGAACAAGGTATTCCATCAGTACCTTGACAAGTTCGTGGTGGTCTTTATAGATGATATCTTGATCTATTCGAAGACGCAAGAGGAGCATGGGGAGCATTTGAGAGTTGTGTTAGAGACTCTGATGAGGGAGCAACTCTACGGGAAGCTTTCAAAGTATGAGTTCTTCTTGGACCAGGTCGAGTTCTTAGGTCATGTTGTTACCGAGCATGAGATCTCAGTAGAACAGAAAAAGATTTCAGCAGTTGAGTCTTGGTCTATGCCCAGTTCAGTTGCTGAGGTTCGGAGCTTTCTGGGCTTAGCTGGCTATTATCGGAAGTTCGTCCAGAACTTCTCGCGGATTGCAGAGCCAATGACTAGACTCACCAGGAAGGACGTGGAGTTCGTCTGGACTGATGAGTGTCAGGCTGTATTCGATGAGCTGAAGAAGTGGTTGACCTCAGCTCCGATCTTGACTTTGCCATCTGGGTCAGGTGGTTTCTCGATCTACAGCGATGCTTCAGGGAAGGGCTTGGGTTGTGTTCTTCAGCAGCACGGGAAGGTGATTGCTTATGCATCTAGGCAGTTACGTTCTCATGAGAAGAACTATCCTACTCATGATCTGGAGTTGGTCGCAGTTATTTTTGCTTTGAAGTTATGGAAGCATTACCTGTACGAATAGCGAGTTGAGATCTTCACATATCATAAGAGCTTGAAGTACGTGTTCACTCAGAAGGAGCTGAACATACGACAGAGGCGGTAGTTAGAGCTGATGAAGGACTTTGATATCTCACTACAGTACTGTAACGTCCCAGTCCCAAAATACGTAGGACCAAGTACGTAGACATGCCAGCTGTATTCATACGAAGTACATAGGTCTCGTATGAATACATAAGCTGTAAAATACAGTAATCCAAGACAAACTAAATCTCATCCACAATGAAAAGAATAATAATATAAAAATCAACTCGAATATTTATGATACAATCGTTGGGTGGAGACAAAGTCCACTACCAACTATCTCAATAAAAGAAATGTACAAGAATCGATCCATAAAATAGTAAGACAAACCAAGCACAATCGTCTTCGAAGGAATGGAGAAGACCACGGCCTTGGCTAGAACACCTGCAGTGAATCATGAACACACACCTGGAGAAAAACCAGGTCCTCAGACGGACGTAGCAAGATACAGGAAGAACAAGCTAATATGAACTGTCAAAATAATAAAATAATATATAAAAGACTATCCTAGACACAATTATGCAAAGGAGATTCTAACCGCCTAATGTGCAATTTAGAGGACAACTTTCATGCGCATGGATAGGATTTTAAGCTATGTGTACGTAACTGGCATCCAGTGATCCGTATCCGTCCGTAACGTCCAAAACGTCAGAGGGCATCTGCAAATAAATTGCCACAGTTCCATCCGGAGACTGTGGTTTACCCGTTTGGATTCCCATACGCACTAGCGACTGTCCTCCTCCAATATTTCCCACACTGACCAAGTCATGTCCATGACCCGCCCAGTTTTGTAACTGCTCGAGTCTCTATACCTTAATCATAGCAGTTACGATATATCCGTCACACGACAATAAAGATGGCCAGTCCATAAGTCATGCTCCTAACAAAATGTCTCAAACCGTGTAGTGTAGGTGTCATGGCCAAAGGAGATATAAGAATATCCTCCAATAAGAAGGTAGTCCACTAAAACTAAGTTAACATGCATATAGTAAAGTAACGACTAATAGAGTCGCTTGCACCCAAGTGTGGCTTGGACGCATAATTTATAACAAAGGAAACTAACAATATAAAACAAAGTAAATAATACAAAAAATAAATAATATAATAGTAAATTAGCAAGGTATACTTGCCTGGGTCCTGAGCACTGTGGTGGCGAAGATCAGACAGAAAAGTAGGTGGAACAACGGCTGCTGAGGAACTAAGGTCCAAACAAACATCTCCAGATGCTGAAAATAGTCTATTACCTAATTATAATTAATACTATACCTATTATATTTATTTAATAAATTCTATAATTATGATATGTCATAGGTTTTCTTATTAGCTTTCCGAAAAACTAAACGGATCGCATTTTTGTTTTCGGAAACTCCCGAAATCGCAAAAATACTAAAACACGTTTATTTTTTGGACATCTAATACTCAAATAGTTTTATAGAAATCTAGAGAACGAATTTTGTCTATTAAAATATGTTTTTGGAAACCTTACCTCGATACGCTTCTTTTAAAAAAAACTGGAGACGAAATGGAGTTCGGAGCTAGGAGATATCGTCGTTCCAAGTTGCTCTTGCTACTAAAAAGCGGGGCTGAATTCTAATGACGAATTTTAGAGTTTCTATTGGACTGAAAATAATTTCGAATTATGGATGATAGAAGGGGATGTATTGGGTTTATATAGGTATTTATTTCAGATTTATCTCCTAAATTAGATAGGATTTGATTTAAATAAATTGGTGTTTGCTTTGTTAGGATAGGATATAGATAGAGATGTTTTCCAAGTAGAAGTAGGATTAGTATTAATTTAAAATATAGTTTATATTTATCTAAATTATCTATAACATTATTTAAAATTACTATAGATAATAACTATAGTTAATATTTATTTAAACAACCTTCATCTAATCTCATTTATACAAGCTGAAATATCTAATACTAATTTGACATTTATTCTATATTATGTAAATAGTGTACAATATAAGTAACATGTAAAAATTAATAAAAGTTATGAAATAAATCCTAAAATTTTGAGGAAAAGAAATTGTATAATATAGTTTAGATCCTTAATGTACTAGAAAAATAACTTTATATATATTTTTATACTAAATTCACCAATGAGCACTATACTAAATATATGTAAAATAATACAAATTATATAATAAGTCAGTAATAGTTATTTAAAAATCCAGAAATTTTACAAATATTTATTATATATATAATTTTGAAACCATTACCGATAATAAAATCAAAAACTATTTTTCTAAAAATATGTATCTCGCACATATTCGCACTCGACGAGTAAATACGAAAAAAATGCAAATTCTCGCACGACGTACAATACGACTATGCGACGTATAAATACAAAAAAAAATCAGTACTAAAATATAGTAGAAATTTAGGGATTTTACATCCTACCCAACTTATAAGAATTTCGTCCTCGAAATTAAGAATAAGTAGGGGGTAAGAAGGCACAAGGGGTATATTGGTAATGACAATTCGACGAGTCCTTGGGCGAGGCAAGAAACAACATAAACAAGCATTAGAAAATCGTGATTTAGATAATAAATCACGGACATGGCTAATAAACGTAAAAGGAAAAGATTAAAAGTTTTAAGTGGATCCATATAAATAATTTAGAGACTTAAGATATGGTTTCTTGGGAGTAGGTTGATGGCACGATTAGGAGAACGATTAGATTCACTCCTAATTGAAGTGATTAGGAAGTCGTGATAGAAGGTCGAGGAAGGAACGAGTAGTTAAGACATAGATATAGTCACATCGAGTGTTAATGGTCACAAGAGATAGGATAGCTAGAGGAAATTCAAGTACAGCGTTTTCGTCCTTCTAAAATTGGTGAAAGCGAAAGCAATATAGAGTTCAAAGACGATATTATCGAATACGAATACGTGGTTCAAAGGCGGCCGAATAATTCAAAAAGAATCATCAAGGCAATAGTGGATGAGATTCTAAGGGGTAAGTTTAACTATATCTCAACCACGTAGGATAATAGTGTAAAAGGCGAACCAAAGTGCACTAGGTTGATCAGACCCTCATGCACCGGTTCTGAGTAGACAATATGTTAGTAGGGGCCCCCAATAAAATATATGTCCTTGAACAAGCTTGAATAAAAAGTAAGCTTGCAAAAATTAGGCTATTTAGCAGCATTAGTCACGATGGTAAAAACATAGGCACGAGAGCGTACGAGTGAAAGAAGGTAGAATTAGTTCAGCTCCTTAAGAATCTAAGTCTTGTCATGTGATTGTTCTTATACATTCATCCTACTGTCTTTTATCTAAGGCTTGGTGGACTAGATAAGTTAGGGTCCTATAAAGGCTATAGTCTAAGTAATCATGTTAATATGGGTCACAAGAAAAATAAATGTTAGGTCGTAAGGTGTCTACCCAACTTACAAGAGTTAAAATAGTGGTGTGATGGAACAATGGGACAAGTCTACCTAGTATGGATTACCTTTCTAACCAACATCAAGCACGAAAGAAGGATAAGAATTAACGGTAGAGGGAATCAAGCAAGATGCAAATCAAGGGATTCAAAATAGAATCGAGAAGGTCAAGTATGTGGATGAGATCCTAGACTCTAATCCTATCCGTAGGCTTGCTTGGTACGGTAAAGTAACCAAACAATTTATCTTGACCTGCATGGGCCACCACAAAAATATGTAACATTCCAGTCCCAAAATACGTAGGACCAAGTACGTAGACATGCCAGCTGTATTCATACGAAGTACGTAGGTCTCGTATGAATACATAAGCTGTAAAATGCAGTAATCCAAGACAAACTAAATCTCACCCACAATGAAAAGAATAATAATATAAAAATCAACTCGAATATTTATGATATAATCGTTGGGTGGAGACAAAGTCCACTACCAACTATCTCAATGAAAGAAATGTACAAGAATCGATCCATAAAATAGCAAGACAAACCAAGCACAATCGTCTTCGAAGGAATGGAGAAGACCACGGCCTTGGCTAGAACACCTGCAGTGAATCATGAACACACACCTGGAAAAAAACCAGGTCCTCAGACGGACGTAGCAAGATACAGGAAGAACAAGCTAATATGAACTGTCAAAATAATAAAATAATATATAAAAGACTATCCTAGACACAAATATGCAAAGGAGATTCTAACCGCCTAATGTGTAATTTAGAGGACAACTTTTATGCGCATGGGTGGGATTTTAAGCTATGTGTACGTAACTGGCATCCAGTGATCTGTATCCCTCCGTAACGTCCAAAACGTCAGAGGGTATCTGCAAATAAATCGCCACAGTTCCATCCGGAGACTGTGGTTTACCTGTTTGGATTCCCATACGCACTAGCGACTGTCCTCCCCCAATATTTTCTACACTGACCAAGTCATGTCCATGACCCACCCAGTTTTGTAACTGCTCGAGTCTCTATACCTTAATCATAGCAGTTACGATCTATCCGTCACACGACAATTAAGATGGCCAGTCCATAAGTCATGCCCCTAACAAAATGTCTCAAACCGTGTAGTGTAGGTGTCATAGCCAAAGAAGATATAAGAATATCCTCCAATAAGAAGGTAGTCCACTAAAACTAAGTTAACATGCATATAGTAAAGTAACGACTAATAGAGTCGCTTGCACCCAAGTGTGGCTTGGACGCGTAATTTATAACAAAGGGAACTAACAATATAAAACAAAGTAAATAATACAAAAAATAAATAATATAATAGTAAATTAGAAAGGTATACTTGCCTGGGTCCTGAGCACTGTGGTGGCGAAGATCAGACAGAAAAGTAGGTAGAACAACGGCTGCTGAGGAACTAAGGTCCAAACAAACATCTCCGGATGCTGAAAATAGTCTATTACCTAATTATAATTAATACTATACCTATTAGATTTATTTAATAAATTCTATAATTAGGATATGTCATAGGTTTTCGTATTAGCTTTCCAAAAAACTAAACGGATCGCATTTTTGTTTTCGAAAACCCCCGAAATCGCAAAAATACTGAAACACGTTTATTTTTTTGGACATCTAATACTCAAATAGTTTTACAGAAATCTAGAGAACGAATTTTGTCTATTAAAATATGTTTTTGGAAACCTTACCTCGATACGCTTCTTTTAAGAAAAACTGGAGACGAAACGGAGTTCGGAGCTAGGAGATATCGTCGTTCCAACTTGCTCTTGCTACTAAAAAGTGGGGCTGAATTCTAATGACGAATTTTAGAGTTTCTAGTGGACTAAAAATAATTTCGAATTATGGATGATAGAAGGGGATGTATTGGGTTTATATAGGTATTTATTTCAGATTTATCTCCTAAATTAGATAGGATTTGATTTAAATAAATTGGTGTTTGCTTTGTTAGGATAGGATATAGATAGAGATGTTTTCCAAGTAGAAGTAGGATTAGTATTAATTTAAAATATAGTTTATATTTATCTAAATTATCTATAACATTATTTAAAATTACTATAGATAATAACTATAGTTAATATTTATTTAAACAACCTTCATCTAATCTCATTTATACAAGCTGAAATATCTAATACTAATTTGACATTTATTCTATATTATGTAAATAGTGTACAATATAAGTAACATGTAAAAAGTAATAAAAGTTATAAAATAAATCATAAAATTTTGAGGAAAAGAAATTGTATAATATAGTTTAGATCCTTAATGTACTAGAAAAATAGCTTTATATATATTTTTATACTAAATTCACCAATGAGCACTATACTAAGTATATGTAAAATAATACAAATTATATAATAAGTCAATAATAGTTATTTAAAAATCCAGAAATTTTACAAATAGTTATTTTATATATAATTTTAAAACCATTACCGATAATAAAATCAAAAACTATTTTTCTAAAAATATGTATCTCGCACATATTCGCACTCGACGAGTAAATACGAAAAAAATGCAAATTCCCGCACGACGTACAATACGACTATGCGACGTATAAATACAAAAAAAATAGTACTAAAATATAGTAGAAATTTAGGGATTTTACAAGTACCATCCGGGGAAGGTCAACGTAGTTGCAGATGCCTTGAGCAGGTATCCAGTAGCTATGTTCTTGACGATAGATCGCCATCTTTTGGTCGACCTGGATAGTTTAGGTATCGAGGTCATCGTTCCGGGCGTAGAGATCCAGATGTGGGGTTTGCAGATTCAGTCTGAGCTGATGGATAGAGTCAGGTCAACGCAGTATGATGATGTTGCCCTGAGGAGCATCAGGGAGCGGGTGCGGACGGGTTTGTTCGACGATTTCTCTTTAGCCGAAGATGGGTCATTGTGGCACGGTACTAGGCTGTGCGTTCCGTATGGAGAGCTTCGGGAGGAGGTTCTTTATGAAGCGCATCGCTCTCAGTATTATATGCATCCTGGAGCCAACAAGATGTATAGGGACCTGAGAGAGCACGTATGGTGGTATGGCATGAAGCGCGAGGTAGCTCAGTTTGTATCTCGTTGCCTTATATGTTAGCAGATAAAGGCCGAGAGACAGAGACCAGGTTGATTACTACAGCCACTACCCATTCCCGAGTGGAAGTGGGAGCACATCACCATGGACTTTATATCTGGACTTCCACGATCGCCAGGAGAGAAAGACGCGGTTTGGGCCATCGTTGATGGATTGACCAAATCGGCCTCCTTTTTGCCTTTTAAAGTGGGTTTGTCGACGGAGAGGCTGGCAGAGCTGTACGTTCGTCTGATCGTGAGATTGTACGGAGTTCCGGTGAGCATAGTCTCTGATCGGGATAGTCGTTTCACTTTTTACTTTTGGAGGAGTTTGCATACTAGCTTGGGCACCAAGCTCAAGTTTAGTATCGCTTATCACCCCTAGACAGACGGGCAGTCAGAGAGGACCATTCAGATGCTGGAGGATATGCTTCGCACATGTGTGTTAGATCTCGAGGGTTCTTGGGAGGACCATCTTCACCTGGTAGAGTTTGCTTACAACAACAGCTACCAGGCCAGTATAGAGATGTCGCCATTCGAGGCTCTATATGGACGGAGATGTCGTACTCCTTTGTCTTGGGACGATGTCGACGAGAGGGCGCTTCTTGGGCCGGAAATGGTTGTGGATACGGCCGAGAAGGTCAGGTTGATTAGAGACAGACTTCGGGTGGCTCAGGATAGGCAGCGGCATTGGGCCGATAGTCATCGGAGACCGTTAGAGTTCGAGGTTCGTTTTAGTTTTTTGTCGTGTTTGTTTGTGATTGTTTGTGTAGTTTATGTGCTGAGTTTTGTCTTATGTCTAGGCTGATGACATGGTATTTCTGAGGATATCCCCGACACATGGCACGATTCGCTTTGGCGGAGGTAGGAAGCTTAGTCCGTGCTACATCGGACCTTTCACCATTATAGAGAGGATCGGTGCAGTAGCCTACCGACTGGACTTGTCGCCTACGCTCGAGGAAGTGCACAACGTGTTCCATGTATCTCAGCTGAGACGGTACATGGCAGATCCTAGCCATGTATTGGACCATTCAGCGATACAGGTGGGACCTACTCTCAGCTATCCAGAACAGCTAGTAGAGATTCTGGATCGCAGGGAGAAGGTGCTCCAGAACCAGGTCATACCTTTGGTTCGTGTTGCATGGAGACATCACTCTCCAGGTGAGTCTACCTGGGAGAGGGAGGACGACATGCGGGAGCATTTTTCTTATCTTTTCGAGCCCTGAGGTATAAGTCCATTTCTTTTATTTTCTGTTTGTGATTTCTGTGTTTGTTGTCTTCAATTTCGAGGACAAATTTTTTTTAAGGTGGATAGACTTATCACCCTCACTTTTCCAAGATAGGGGTAAAATGGTAATTTTCCATTTTTGAATATTTTGGGATTTGTATTTCATGAATGTTAATATTTAATGATTATAGGAGTCGGGTTCGAATTTTACCTTATTTCAACTTATTTCAAGATTTCGAGGAATTTCGACTTAAGTTGTGCTTAACACATTATTTAGCCATGGCCCACCAAACTCATCATTCAGGTCTAGGAGTTTGGTCTAATCCCACATGAGTGATTAGGTCTAATTATGATTTTTATTTGGTCTTTTCTAACCCCCAAACCCTAATAACGTTTAACCCTTCATAAAGAAAGGAGAGAAGGGCAAACTTGTAATTACCCAAGGGGATAAACCCCCTTTTTAATGGCCGGCCACCCCTTCCCCCTTTTTCTTCCATTCAAACTTCAAAATTTTCCATCTTCTTCTCCAACTGTTCTTCCAAGAAAAGAAGAGCAATCCCTTGGAATCATCTCCAAATCAAGGTTCCCTTTCCAATTTTCTTCCATCAATCTCTCCCTCTACCTCAAGTGGTGCTTCTACAAACTTTTGGGAGCAAGAGGAGAAGAGGTGTGTCCTAAACAATTCACTTTGTGTAGGAGCCGTGTCGGAGGATTTTGTATTGGGATCCATCTCCCAATAGGTACAAACTATTCTCTATTTCCATTTCTTTATCATGTAGAATAGTTTTGACCAAGTAGGATTGATCCCTATGGTTGTGTCCCTATTTGTGTCATGTTTGAGTCCATTTGGTGTGTCCTAGGAAGAGTTATGATTTGTGCTTGTGTCCTAGTGTTTTCCCCCAAGTTGGACACCCCAAGAATATTTAGTTTTGCCTCTAAGTGGTTTAGACACTTTAAAATTCAGATTTTTGTATTTATATGTGTGTGTGTGTGTGTGTCTATATATATGTGTGTGTGTGTGTGTGGGCTTTTATATATATATAGAGAGATGGGGGAAACTGGGATGTGGAGAGTTTGTATTAGTGTGTGTATATATATATAGAGAAGAGGGAGAAAGAGTTAGAAAGAGTTTGTATTGGTGTGTGTGTATATATATATATATATATATATATATATATATATATATATATATATATATATATATATATATATATATATATATATATTCTTTTCTATATATATATATATATATATATATATATATATATAGAAAAGAATATATATATATATATATATATATATATATATATATATATATATATATATATATATATATATATATATATATATATATATATATATATATTTATATATATATATATATATATATATATATATATATATAGAGAGAGAGAGAGAGAGAGAGAGGAGAAGAATTAGAGAGGAAGAGTTAGAAGAAGGGAAAATAGAGAAGAGAATAGAGGGTGAGAAGGATAAGGAGAAGAAGAGCAATAGCAGCAGTAGTAGGGGGGGACTAGGGGCTGCTGCCCCCACTGAAAATAGCAGCAGCAGCAGTTTTAGCAGCAGCAACAGCAGGTTTAGCAGCAGTGGCGGCCCCCTTCACCCCCCTTTAAACCCCCATAAACCCCCAAATATATATATATATATATATATATATATATATATATATATATATATATATATATATATTAAATATATATATATATATATATATATATATATATATATATATATATATATATATATATATATATATATATATATATATACACATATGTACCCTATATAAATACCCGTATAACCCTCTAAGTAACCCATCCTAAATAGTCCTATGTGTGTGTGTGAGAGTGAGTTTTGTGTGTGTGTGAAAGTGAGTGTGAGTGTTTGTGTGAGGGTGAGTAAAAGGGGAATATTGAGATACGAGTGTCAAAACGTATCCAAATTGAAATAGGACTTAGCTAATATGAAATAGAGTTTGTGGGTAGACTCCTAAGTTAGAATCGGGGTTGCGTTTGAGGTGGGGAGAATGGTATCTCATGATACCATTGAGTATCTTGCGATACTCAAGATAATGGGTAATTGAACAACATGAGTCGTAAGATGGACTGGATGTCCACCTTACCTAGGAGACTTGGTAGGTAATGTTAGTATAGGTTAATATCTTACTACCCTAGGAAGCCGGGTGTAAAACTCCCAAGGGAAAGCCACTTGGCTTTAGTGTTAGAGTGCTAAAGGGTAGATATTATATAAAGGGTAAACGGGTAAATTCAAGATACGGGATACGGGTAGTCGGTTTGACTTGAAACTTAGACGTCTTGATAGGTACACCCTTCAAATGTCATATTTGAACCAATTTCGACTTGGTTGACCCAGAGTTGACTTTTTACCCAAAAGTCAACAATGAGTCAACCCTTTCTCTAAAATGGTCCAAATCCAAACTAGAGTTGACTAGTTGACCAAAAGTCAACTGTTGATCAACACTTGACCAGTTTGACCTTGGGTTGACCTAGAGTTGACCAAGGTTGACCAGTTGACTAAAAGTCAACTGTAAGTCAACTCTTGACCCCATTTGACTTACTTTGACTTGTTTTGACTTGCTATGACTAGTATGACCTAGAGTTGACATTAGTTTGACTTAGATTGACTTGACATGACTTAGTTTGACTTAGATTGACTTGACATGACTTAGTGTGACTCAGTGTGACCTATATTTCATATCATATATTAGAAATCATTCATAACTTTGTTAAACCCAAATTAACATGCAATATCTCATCTTTAGGTCACTGATTACCACTCTGAGCATTGATATACCCTACAGCTCAGGACAGCAGGCGAGTACATTCTCTGATAGCAGTTACTTGTCTTGATATCTTCTCTACCAGCTCAGTTATAGTGTTTACTTGATTCTCGACACATTGGTGCACGGACTAGTATTGTCGGATTCCTGTCATGAGATGTCATTCCTGGATTTCTTGGGATACTGGTACTTGCTTGGTCTTGATTTCTTGTACTTGTATTGACGCTGATTCCTGAAGAGGACTTGCTCCCCACTTAGGGAATCCCGCGTCATGACGTGCTATGTCCAGATCCGTATACTATTCGGAGAACGGGGAATTTTATAGATAGTGTGATCAATGCCCATCTTGAGTTACTACTTGTATCATAGCTATACCCTCACCTCACGATGGGTATAGCCTGACCTGTGCTACTACTTGCTCCATAGCTTGCCATCCCGGCCGGGCCGAGTCCACGTACTTGTAGCCGATCGGCTGGAAGCCTGATCTTGACCCTTACCGATCACATTATGCTATAATATTCGAGACACATTTTACATTTATTACATCAGTTACATATTACAGTTCATCTTACTTTCCTGCATGATTCACCCTGACATAATTTCCAGTTTACATATCCTGTTATACTTACATCTTGATATGTTCATCTTGTACTCTGTTATGATCGACTGTTAGAGCATTTGTCATTACTATAGAATTTGTTACTACCGTTGTACTCGTTCATTTTTCTGACAGGATACCATTATGATATATCCAGATGACATAGATGCGGACTATTCTACCCACTATGGGTATGGTCAGGACATAGACTGCGACCAGCTGACACCCTTGGAGCCAGTGGATGACAGTACTTCTATCTAGATCTATTAGCTAGGTTTGTCTGGACTGCGATCCAGCTTATGTTAGACTTTTGCTACATATGTTATTCGGGACCTTATGTTATGTCTGCGACTCGTTTCTGGTTGTGACCTTGCTTTATTTCTGTATTTCATTTTCACCATATCTATCTTATGTCCGTGCCTAACTTTTCTAGTTGTCTTGTGATTAAGTTGAGATTATATACCTCCGTGCGGAGATGACAGGTCTTTATATATTGTGTCTCGATGTTATACTTTCTAGGAGACCTATACAGCATTCTACCGCCGATTCTGTGGCATAGGCTGGACGTACCCGCTTCTCGTGCCCCTAATCAGGGTGCGGATCGTGACACATTTTTGTGGTGGCCCATGTAGGTCTCCGAGTCAGAGTTGCAACTAGTATGATTTTTCGTAGTGGTGCTCGACTTAGAGTGCTTTCAAGCGAATATGTAACACCACCAACCAAGCAATGACATTGTAAAACAACAATGTAATTATGTAATTGGACAAGGAACTTCTGTCTTTTATAATGTCTGTTCTGCTCTGTCTTTTATAATAAAATTATTTTTGAATTACATTTACATTGTCAAAACCACAAAAAGTTTGACTTTTATTTACAAATGAAAGTCTGAACTATTGAGGATTCTATTCTCCGTTTAATATAGAACGGAGAATGGCATTCTCCGTGTAATTTGAGACGAAAAATAACATTCCCGTTTAAATTAAAACGATTGAGGATTCTATTCTTCGTTTAATTTGGAACGGAGAATGGCATTCTCTGTGTAAATTGAAACGGAGAATAATATTCCCAGTGTTAAAATACATTAGAATATTCATTCTCCGTTTTAATTTAAACGAAGAATGACATTCTCCGTGTCATTTGAAACGGAGAATGATATTCTCCGTGCTGAATTAGATGGAGAATACCATTCCCAGTATTAAAACGAACGATTGAGAAATGCTATTCTCCGTTTAATTTGAAACGGAGAATGACATTCTCCGTGTTAAATTACACGAAGAATGTCATTCCCAGTGTTAAAATCCATAAGAATGGCCATTCTCCGTTTTAATTACTCGGAGAATGATCATTCTCCGTTTCAAATTAAACGGAGAATGGCTATTCTCTGTTTTATATCGACGGTGAACAGTTGACAGAAACTTTTTCTGTTTGGTCTGCTCTATCTTTTTTAATAAAATTATTTTTGGGCAAGGAACTTCTGTCTTTTATAACGTCTGGTCTGCTCTGTCTTTTATAATAAAATCATTTTTGAATTACATTTATATTGTCAAAACCACGAAAAGTTTGAATTTTATTTACATATGAAAGTCTGAACTACTACATAAAATCCTACTACCAAGAAAAAGTTGAATATGAGCTGCGTGCGGGCATCGCAGAACAATGGAACTCCTTGAGACAAAGGAATTCCTTGAGACAAATCTCTTCATCGTGCATCGTCAAAGCAATGGAACTCCCTGAACAAAGGAACACCTTGAGGCAAAGGAACACCGTGCATAGTCAGAGCGAATCAAAGTGCGAGCGCTTCGACAGAGTGTGGGTTGGCAATCAAAGTGTGAGCGCTTTGCAAGGTCCTTTGCTATCAAGGAATTCCTTTGCTTCTGTTCCTGTGCCTCAAGGAATTCCTCTTGCTCTTGCACTGACGATGCACGATGAAGTGATTTTCCTTAAGGAGTCATCCAACGGTTCCTATGCTTTGACGATGCACGATGAAGTGACCTCACTTTATCGTGCATCGTCAGAGCATGGAAACCGTTGGATGACTCCTTGAGGCAAATCACTCATCTTTTATCGTCAGAGCAAGAGCAAGAGGAATTCCTTGAGGCACAGGAACAGAAGTAAAATAATTTCTTGAGAGCAAAGGACCTTGTAAAGAAATTCCTTAAGGCAGAGGAAATACACAAACACGGAACACCGGAATCTCAGTCTTCTGATGGAGTACACGAACACGGAATACCATACATCGTCAGAGCAAATCACTTCATTGTCAACATGCCAAGGAGGAGCTTGAGACGAAGGAACTCCTTGAGGCAAAAGAATACCGTGCATAGTCAGAGTGAATCAACGTGCAGGCACTTCGACATAGTGTGGGTTGGCAATCAACCCGAACCCTGGGGCTCTTCCAGAAACCAATATTATGGCACACATTCGATGAAGTGCACGAACACGAACAGTCCACTAGGCACATCTCAGTCTTCTGAAGGACTTCACCACCAAAGCTTCTTCGAACGAGGAGATCGACAACCAAGAGGAAAACGTCTTGCCAAGGCGGGAGATCGGTAGAGTCCATCTCCATAAAAAAAGCTAAATGAGACGAGAAGAAACTCTCCCTACACTATTGCCATTTATAGGCAATGAACAACTCGAACTCATGCGCCAAGTGGCAGTCACTTCGAATTCAATTTAATTAATTTGTATTAATACCAAGTAAAGCTAAGTAAGACGAGAACAAACTCTCCCAACTACTACCATTTATATGCGATTAATACCAATGAATCTGCCCCTTCGAATTCTGCCAACTTTGAGGGTTTCAATTTTACTCTTTTCAAGTACATAGTCTTGTTAGAGCATCCACAGTGGCAACATTCCAAATCATACTCCAAATTACTTCAAACCATACTCCAAAAATTAATTTTGAAGTATTTTCTTCATGTTGATACACAATGGTATACTCCAAATAAACACTCCAAATTGACAAGTGGCAACATCCCATCTTTTTCCTTCTTATTTTTTCTTCATAATTGACAAGTGACAACACTCCAAAAAAAAGAATAAAGGAGAAAAGTAAATATGGTGGGCCCCAAGTAACTATAGCTCCACTAGTGGACTATCCAAATTTGGAGAGTCTCTTGGCTTTCTACTATTTTTCAAGTGTGGACAAGAGTTCATTGTAGCCCTCAAGTGCTATAAAATTTGGCTAAAGGCCAAATGTAGCACTTAAAAAGAGTTCCACTGTGGATGCTCTTACCAAGTCGTCAAACGTGAAAATTTTGGGATGGAAAAAATACGAGTATATAACGGCTCAATGCAAAAAAAATACGTTCAAAAATTTAATCAAATATTCGAAAAATGGAAATATTGAGATTAGAAACTTCACATTCTTAAATATGTTGTCAAAATTTGTTAATTAAACATGTTTCCACCACAATTTTTGTGCCAATTAAACGGGGTATGGCATTACAAGAGTTAAAACGAAAGAGAATGCTATTCTCCGTGTTTTTATAAACGGAGAATAGCATTCTCCGTTTTGAATTACACGGAGAATAACATTTCCAGTGTTAAAACGATTGAGGATTCTATTCTCCGTTTAATTTGGAACGGAGAACGACATTCTCCGTGTAATTTGAAACGAAGAATAATATTCCCAGTGTTAGAAACACATTAGAATGTTCATTCTCTGTTTTAATTTAAATGGAGAATAACATTCTCCGTGTCATTTGAAACGGAGAATGCTATTCTCCGTGTTGAATTACACGGAGAATACCATTCCCTGTATTAAAACGATTGAGAATGCTATTCTCCATTTAATTTGAAACGATTGAGAATGCTATTCTCCAACCCTATTGTGAGCATCTGCCCCTTCAAAATGACTTTTATACATATAAAAAAGAAGAAGTAAAAAAGTTGTCTTGGAAGTTGAATAAAAAGTTTTTATCTAATTGTCTTCTCAAACTTTTGCATTGGAGAACAAATTTTTATCTAATTGTCTTGTGTGAATGACATCTTGCCACATAGGAAAGACATTGTCTTAAGTCAACGACGTTTCATTTGATTCCATTTGCTCTTTGTCGCTATTTCACTTCCGTACTTCACAATTACGAAAATTGTGACCCAATTTTTTACAAACTCTACAAATTCTAGGCTTCGGGATAGTCTGACTTACTGTAGGCTGGCTTGATTTCTCTTGAGAAGGCCTTCCTTTTGTTGCTACCAGATTTGGCACTTTTAAAGATTTATGTACTCCCTGAACTGCATCAGCTACCATTTGTTCTTCTTCACCAATATCGGTCACCATTTTTTAACTCCATCAGAACAGACGACATCAACTCCGTTCCCTTCTCTTGAATTTTGCTTGATTTTTTATAATAATATGTAAACAGATTAACTTGTTCATTAATACCACCATACCTTCTGCTCTCAATACTGTCTGGGTGGATGAATCTTCTTTCTGCGCCAGGTCCGGAGAGATAACTCTCTTTGCAATCCTTGAGCCAACGAGATTTTATCAAGTTCTTTGGAATATCTCCAATTTGCAATCTCTTCATCGCTGAAAAAATATGCCTACAAGAAATCCCCTTGGTCTCCATCCATAAGCATTCACATTTTATGATGTTGTCGGCCCGATCAAATGTAACCTTCCGGTTGACACTGTTTGGCGACAAATAGTTTTGGATAGTGCAAACTTCTGCCTCTCTTATGATGTGATGATGGAGAACAGTATATGTATCAGAACGTGTGATTTTCTTTCTTACCTCTATAAACACCATTTTAGTTTAAATTGCGGCAAATTTATCTTCGATTACGGCCATGCTAGTTTGATTCACAACTGGTGTTGAGAGTTTATTAGTGACATGCTTACTTATCTGGCCGTATCGTAAGGCCGCCAAACCATAGCCACAATTTTGAAGGGCCTTCCATAGTGGCAGCTTCTCATTCAAAAATCTTTTCAAAAATGCGTTCATAGATTCACATCTATTTGTTGCAGTAGAACCATCAAAACAATTTTCACGTAGGAATGTGTCCACCTATCGCTCCCTCGTTCTGTACAATGCAGTGGTCCACTCATTATTTTCTACATTATAATCCGTTAGCATCTGCTGCCAACGGTTTTCAAATTCTTCGATCGAATAGTACCTGTTTAGAAAATATGGACAGTAACTAAAGTTGTAATATTGTAACAACAACATACTTCAAAGTAAAGTAGCAAGTGTACGATGTACCTTTTAATCAGAAGACTCAATTTATTTGTAAAACCCTCTCGGTGTACATGTTTGGCTGCATTGTTTAGGATATGCCATGAGCACGTTCGATGAACTACGCTGGACATTAAATCCTTAATTGCTTTATTCATGGATCTGTAACCATCCGTGGGAACTGTTACTGGTAATTTTCCATTCATACACTCTTGAAATTTTTCTAAAACCCAAGAATATGTCTCTGCAGTCTCATTATGGATCATTGCAAACCCAAACACACAAGTCATTGCATGATTGTGTGTACCCACTAGAACCACCAACGGCATTTGACTTCTATTTATTTTATATGTAGAATCAAATGCTAGTAAATCTCCAAATAATTCATAATCGAATCGACATGCACCGTCAGCCCAAAAGAAATGGGTCAATCTGGAATCTTCGTCTACCTTGTACGCGTAGAAGAAATCTGGGTCAATGTCCTCCTTAGATTGAAGAAATATAAGTGTTGTTGTAGCATCAACATCGTCAAGTGCTTTACTATCTTTAGCTAAAGCGTTGTATAAATCTTTTTTTGTCCATCCAACCTTATCCCAGCCACCTTTCTGGTGGACAATTAAATTCCATATATCTCCAGTCCCCATCCCTGATTGCTTCATAAGCTTAGCTTGATCCAACTTTGCGGGTGATATCTTATGATGGGATCTCAAAAAAACTGTTTTATAAGCATTCGCCAGGATATGGTTGTGATGTACGTAAAATTTTTTGACGACCCACAGCTTTGTAGAATTGGTGAACCATATACAAAAAATTGCTTTACAACCACTTCCGCTTTCACTTCTTGGCTCACGAACCCTGTTAGGAGCTTCATTGTATTTTTTGTCTGAATCCCGCATTCGAACAACACCAACTATGGACCATCACCAGCCCAGATTTGTTTTTCTTTACTTCGTTATTTCTAATACTGAAACCAACTGCTTTTGAATATATCCGGTAGAATGTCTCTGCTTCTTCAATAGAGTTGAACTGTAAGCCAACAATATCTTCATGTAAGAGTTCTTTTGGAGCTTTGTTAATGTTGGCAGACTGTAATTTTTTTTATCGTCGCTACATCAAAATCCAATGGAGATTCACCATAGTCCCTAAGAATAGAATAAAACAAAATAAGTATGAGAAATAATTGTAAAAATATAAAGCATTTCTTAAATCCATTAGAAATGGTGATGCGAAATAACATTTCGTTGTTTGCGTTGATGTCGTCGTCATCGTTATGATGCATTCTTCCGTTGTTTTCTTCATCTTGTTCTTTGTTGTCTTCTAAGTTAACAGCTTCCAAACTTTGCTCATCATCCAAATCATCTGACACTGCTCTTAAAATGAAGCTTTCTTCATCGACTAAATCTTCCACACGACGATCAGTTTCTCCATGTGACGTCGTCATTGAAGAAAATAGAGTGTGTTAGAAACCAACAGAAGAAACGAAGGACAAGAAACAATACAAGAAGAAAGAGTAATGCTATTCGTACCTCCAAATTGTCCCTATAATATATAGCCCTCCCATCTGATGTGGCATGTTAAATAATATTATGTGTCATCTGACATGACTGATGACATGGCAAATTTTAATCCAAAAAGTTAACTACCCAATTTTCTCCATAATAATTTAACGTTAATATCAATGTTAATTTAATGTTAATATTAATTTATGTTAATATTAATGTTAATGTTAATATTAATTTTTAATGTTAATTTTTATTTTTATTTTTATTTTGATTTTTGAAAAAATTTGCCACGTCAGCTGCCAGATCAACATATCATGTCAGCTGCCACGTAAGGAGGGACAGTTTGAAAGTACAATTTGGAGGTACAAATAGCATTATTCAGAAAGAAACAACTTCCAGCAAGGCAACAACACAACCTTTTCGTCTTCCTTATACCTCCGCCACGTAGCCCTCTTTTGATGGCTCATGAAAATCTTGAGTGATTCTAGAAGCAAGCATAATTTTAAGGAAACAACTTCCAACAACGCAAGTTTCTCGTCTTCTGGGTACATGTATTATTAAATTGTGTAGCTAGTAACGCATGAGGAAGCATGCAGCAGCATTCTCCACGTGGCCCTCTTCTGTAGGATAACACATGCAGCAACATTTAATGCTACGCAACCCTATTGTCTTGTATAGGTGGCAAGATTATATTCACAAATGACAATAAGTTTAAAAAGTCATCTCCAATGCAAAATATTGAGAAGACAATACAAAGTAATTTTTTACAACTTCCAAGACAAATTTTACTCTTCTAATGATATGGTATTAGTATTTATTATTAAATTGTGTAGGATAACACATACAACAATATTTAATGATACGGGATCTGTTGTGTAATTATTTCTAATGATATGGTATTAGTGAACACAACCTGTGAGAGAGAACCCGAGAGAGAGAGAGAGAGAGAGAGAGAGATGGGATAAAGAGAAAAGATCGAGCTCGACTAGATTTTAAATTTAAAATTCAATTTTTGATTTTTATTACTAATAACTATTTCGCATGTACGAGTTTAGACGAACACTAACCGAGCCCGAGCAACGTGACATCAGCTAGGTTTCTAATACCGTGGCATTCCTGTTAATTTAAAATTTATAATATTATTGAAACTAATATTAATACTAAAATTTAAAATAGTTTTTGATTTAACATTTACTTCAAACTAGTTAAAGTTAAAATTGCATTCTTTTTTATTTAAAATGTAAAATATTATTGAAACTATAATTAATATTAACATTCGCTTGTCCCGTAGTTTAAGTCGTATTTCACTGTTTGTTGCTTAAGTCTACGCACCCAAAGAACTTGATTGTTCAAGTCGAACGCGTGCACAGCACATTCCCTCGATGCAAGGCTTGACGTAGCCCTTGCTTGTCAAGTAGTGGCACATAAGGTAATCCGAGACACGAGATCTAAGAGAATAAGCAGACAAATTGAATCACACATTAAGTAAAGAAAACTTTGAGATAGCCATTCCATACATTGCACATATCCCTCAATATACAATAAAGTACTCCAGTGACCTGGAATGGAGGAACGCTGAGCCATCTTCCTTGGACAATTGAGAGTCTTCAAAAGTGGAGTTATGGGACAAGTCTTCGACGTACGGCCGAATCTTCAAAATCACGATCGTCACCGAGCTAGTTGGCGCGTCCTTCCTGATTCGTGGGACATGCAAGAGCGAGGATCAGTACGATCACATGTACTGGCGAATGACTAATTAAAATCCAAGCTCTGTATTTGATTCGAGCAGTTTTATAAACATGTTAGCTAGCTATTATGTGATCTTTCTAACCATCCCGATCAATTAGCATGTCAACATTTTTCGAGGCAAGCAACCCTATTGTAAGCCATCACGGAGCTATTATATTTATCCTGTGTCACGTGAATTTATTAAGCAGTGAAAGGGTGTGAAGGCTACTGGCAATGTCAAGCCATCACAGACTATAGCTGGGTTAGACGGTGACCCTTTTGCGGCGGGTAGCGAGCCCTGTGCGAAAGTTCCTGAATAACCCACGCCGATGTAAGGCTGGCGCTTTCTATACTCCTTTCTCCCGGGCTGAATCGGTCCCTTAGCCTAGGAATGGATTGGTTGAAGGAGCAATATGCAAGAATAAACTGCCATATTGGCAGAATTATTTTTGGTATTCCCGGTGAGGCAAAGTTTTTATTTTCCAGGGGCGAAATAGAACCTTCTCCACCAGTGTTGCGGATGGCAGTAGCAGTTATATTTCCCAGAGTAGTAGAAGAGTTTCCTGATGTATTTTCCGAAGAGCTTCCAGGCATGCCCCTAGAAAGGAAGATATAGTTCACCATCGACTTGATTCCAGGGACGTCACCAGTATCGGAGAGAGTCTACAGGATGGCACCTTCAGAGTTGGAAATCTTGTACAAGATGATTGAAGAACTCAGAACCAAGGGATTCATTCGTGCTAGTGGATCGCCTTGGGGAGCATCGATGCTTCTTGTGAAGAAGAAGGATGGTACGTCAAGATTATGTATTGATTATCGTACCTTGAACTCTGTAACAATCAAGAACTGGTATCCTCTACCAAGGATAGATGACTTATTTGATCAGCTCAAAGGAGCGACTGTATTCTCGAAGATTGACTTGCGGTCAGGGTACCATCAGATCAGAGTCAGAGGGCAAGACATCCCAAAGACAGCATTCAGATCGAGGTATGGACATTGGGATTTCCTTGTAATGCCATTTGGAGCGACCACTGCGCTAGCCGTATTCATGGACCTCATGAATCGTATCTTCATGCCCTATTTGGATCAGTTCGTGATAGTGTTCATAGACGACATCTTAGTCTATAGTAAGAGTGAGGCAGAGCATGAGCAGCATCTTCGTGTAGTTCTTCAGATACTCAGGGAACACCAGTTGTACGCGAAGTTCAGTAAGTACAAGTTTTGGCTGGATCGTATCTCATACTTAGGTCACATCATCACCAGAGGTGGAGTGGAAGTGGACCCCCATTGACGCAGTTGACCCACAATGATATGGCACTTGCTATCACTTTTCTAGAACCTTAACCTTTCTCTTTTTATGTGCGAAACTTAGCCTTTGTTTTGAACTTAGTCGATTTACTCACTTAGCCATATCGTTGCGTTAAACGTTAATCGATTCATTTATTGTCTTGCATAGGCTAAGTAGAATTGCAGGAGGGAGCATGTTTTCCATTTTCAATACTGGTAATTTGATAGCAAGTATTTCGTGAAAAATTGTTCCACGATTTTCTTTGATTCTACACTATTATGACAAGCATTCATTTACTTCACATGTTAATTTTGAAGTAGAGGGACGAGGCGAAGGATGTCAGCCACGAACACGCAAGTCACGAAAACACATCGAAAATATTTACGAAAAATGCATTCACGAAACCAAAGCCAATTCCAAATCAAGTGTGCCATGTACCGAGTTTGCGCTACAACTTGGTTTCGGTAGGAAGGCTGGCAGATGATGGCTGTCGGAGTCTGTTTGGGGACAAAGATTGGATTCTTGTGAAGGGTACCCAACAGTCGACTCATCCAAATCAATGAGGACAATATCTCGGTCGACATTCGTAAGTATCGAGGTATGATCGGGAGCTTATTCTATTTAACTGCTAGCCGACCCGATATTATGTTTAGTGTTTGTACTTGCACTTCCATTAAATGTGATAATACTAGCTCTATAAATCTCACGATAAATCCGATTTGTCACTCACGCACGAAACATATTGAGATTAGACACCATTTTCTTCGTGACCATCAACATTGATAATACTAGCTCTATAAATCTCACTTCCATTATTGAAACTAATATTAATACTAAAATTTAAATTAGTTTTTGATTTAACATTTAAACTTAGATTTAAAAGTATTTAAAGTTAAAATTCCATTCTTTTATTTACAATCTACAATATTATTGGAACTAGCATTAATATTAAATCTACAGTGGTATTTCTGTTAATTTAAAATTTACAATATAATTGAAACTAATATTAATACAGTGGCATTATCGTTATTTCCAAATAGTCTTTTCCTTGTTTAAAAATGGTATTTGGCTCCCAAATTTTTTTGGGTGATGTCATCTCCCATTATGTGGTAGATGACATGGTTGTTGACATGGCAGTTGACATGGCAAAATCTAACAATAAAATTAAAATTAAAAATAAAATTAATAGTAAATTAATAAATTAACATGATAATTAACATTAAGATTAATCTTAACATTAAAACGAACATTAACATTAATGTTAAACTTGAAATTAAAATTAAAATTAAAATTAATATTAATATTAACATTAACATTAACATTAAAAAAATTTGGGTAATTAATTTTTTGGGTTAAATTTTCCATGTCAGCTGTTATATCATCTGCCATGTCAGATACCACATAATGGAAGATGACATCACCCAAATATTTTGGGAGCCAAATAGCATAATTGTTCATTGTTCGGTCATACCCCTCTACGAGCGGGTTACACCCCCGAAACGAGCGGGTTAAATAGCCTTTTCCAAAGAAAAGAACCCATTCGACTAGAGAGAAACAGAGGAAGAAGAAGAAGAACAGTCGTAATAGGAGCAAGAGCAAGATCAACTGCAGCGGATGGGCCGTCATCCCTACGGAGATTCTGTTGATGATACTGGTACTGTCGGGGATGCGGCGGACGAGGTAATGTGCAACGTGGCCCCAGTTTGCCGTTCGTGGTGGGAGGCGCTCAACGGTCCTTTAGACTATTGGTCCAACGTCGACTTGGTACAGTGGTGCCGGAGGACCCAACAAACCGCTGAGATTAGTTTGACCATAAAGAAGCTCGTGGCTCGCAGTGGAGGATATCTACTGTCCTTCTCCGCGTACAAGCTCGACGAAGCAGCCTTATATTTTCCATGTTTAAGGCCTGTGCAAAATTTTATTTGGTCTTTTTTTAATACTTTATTTTTTCTATTACAAAATTTTACCTATACTTTGTTAATTTCTATTGATGTTTTCCCAATTTTATAATACATAGGAAATTTCTAAGGGTGCTGCGTATTCCGAAGTGCAACGTGAGTGATGGAACTTTCGTGAGACACTTGGAGTTTCTTCTCCGGTGCTGGAAGAACTCGACATTAGCTACTACCCTATATCACGTCGACTGGAATATTTTGTCGGAAAGTATTGCCACCGTCTGGTCAAGCTGAGGAGGAACATGCCCCCTCTAGATTCATGCTCAGGAACAGATTCATGTTGAACACGTCGAACGAGACTGAGGGAAAGGCCGTGGCTGATTCGATGCCGCGTCTCGAGCACCTAGATGGGATTCGGCATGTCCAATGGAGACACGCTGCGATCTATCATATGCAACTGCAAGGGTCTTCGCGTGCTCGACATACGTGGGTGCTTCAACGTGCACTTCGACGACGACCTCAAGAAAATTTGTGATTTAATA
>JANAVB010045170.1:0-46723 GCA_029216955.1 Iris pallida
TGAGCATCAGACTCGAGTACTCAGACTCAGCAGAGGACTCAATAGCTGCTAGAAGCCGCCGTGCCTTAGATAGATAGGCAGGGACAGGAAGGAACTGACACTCATCAAGAGGAATATGGAACGCACAAAAAATCATCGACAAATATAGGGCGTAGACCAATGATGAGGTCTCTTCCGTGAATTAATCATCCAGTCCATCATAGTGCACGAAAAATTAAAAGGGACATGAAAGTGGAGATAATAAAGTGCAGAGATCTCAAGCTAAGATACTTCATCGGTCGATCCCGCTTTGGGCAAGATCGCGGAGAAAATGATGATGAAGTTCATAAAAATATGGGTTAAGATATTTAGCCCGTAGTTGCGTGGATGAGTGTTGGGAGTACACAAGTCATACTTGAAGCTTTCAAGTGACGATCCATCGAAAAATTGAAACTTGCGGGCATCGACAAGTTTCTCCCAAGAATTGGGTTCTGGAATCTCAAGATATTCCGCAAGCTCAAAATCATTAAAAATAATGTCGATACCGACGGTGACACGAGAGTAGATCCGTAGGTCGTCAAAGGTTAGGTTACAATAGAACATTTGGACATCATTCACATAAACTATAGATGAGGTAGAAACTAACTCATCTAAACAAAGATTATGGAACAGTGAATCATAAGCCAAAAAATAGTAAAATTAATCGGATGACCCGCATACACACTCCGTGAACAAAAATTGGCAAACCATTCATTGGAAGCCTCCAATGATACAAAAATTTGTTCATTGAATGTGTTGGGGTCATGAGGTGGTGAATTAAAAAGTGGATGTATTGGAGGAGCAAAAGAGGATAAGGATTGAAAGATGATGCACCATCACTCCTTCTTTTGCCTCTTCCAAAGAGTCTTGGAGCCATGGAGAATTTGAAAAATTGAAAGGAAATAGATAAGAATATAAATTATACCTCAAACAAATGAGAAAAGATGGAAAAGATCCCCCCAAAAACTTTAGATCTTGAGTTTGGGAAGAAAAAGAGCCCTAAAAGTGGAGTTTCTAGGGTTAGGGTTTGAGAAAATTGTGTTTTGAGGAAGGTGAAAGAAGAACAAAGCGAAGAGAGAGGGTTTTCTCTCGGGTTTAAGGAGTTTGGGAGCAGTAGGTCGGATTAAATCTGGGTCGTCGGATCAAAACAAGGAGTAGCTGGGAAGCAGTGAAGGTTCTATGACTAAGGACACAGAGTCCGGCCCGAACTCCCTGTGGGGCAGAGTTCGGCCCGAACTCTGCCTCCATGGGCACAGAACACTGGAAAGATAGAAAATTGCTAAGTTTTGATAGAAAATGAATAGAATTTGAAAGTTTGAATTAACTAAGTCATAAACAAATTAAACCATATATATATAAGGATTTATGACAACGGCCATTACGATAAAACTGCCATGGGGTAGCTGTAGGGGCCGGATCCTAGCTAGCGGTAGTCGGAAGACTAGTGTACCGTGTCGCTTAGGATTTTATGCCTTGTTGTCAGAAGGACCCTTTCGGCTTGTACCAATAGCAAAGTCACCATAAAGATATATGTTATAATCGTTATTTATGCAGGCCAATTTATTTAATGACCGTTTCATCCAAAATTCCTAGTTCACACAAAGAAAGTTGAAGCGCTCTTCAGCCAATGGTTTGGTAAAGAAGTCTGCTAGCTGATGTTCAGTGTATATGAATTCTAAATTAATCGTGCCTTGTTTTTGATGATCACGCAAAAAGTGATGTCTGGGTTCATGGTCAGACTAATGGCACTAGTGTTATCGCAGAAAATATACGTTCTTGAAACATAAGTTGTAGTCTTCAAGGGTTTGCCACATCTACAGAATCTGTGCACAACTGCGATATATTTAGCTTCTATTGTAGATAGTACGACAGAGTTCTGCTTCTTGCTAAACCATGAGACTAATGCCTTTTCTAGCAAATGACATGTGCCGCTAGTACTCTTACGGTTGACTTTGCATCTCGCAAAACAGAATCAGAATATCTGATTAAGTCAAAGGAAGTGGTTTTGGATACAACAAGCCTACCGTAATAGTTCTTTTAAGGTATCTAAGATATGCTTGACTGCGTGTGTGATTCCTTAGGATTGGCTTGGTATCTAGCACATAAGCAAACAATGAACATAATATCGGGGCGACTAGCAGTTAAATATAGTAAACTACCAATCATACCTTGATACTTACGTTGATCGACCGGTTTGCCGCTTTCATCAGGTTCCAGCTTAGTGGTAGTAGCCATAGGAGTGCTGATCAGTTTGATGCTGTCAAGCTCAAATTTCTTCAGTATGTCCTTGACATATTTCGATTGACTGTTGAAGATGCCTTGTGAGAGTTGTTTGATTTGCAATCCAAGGAAGTAGTTGAGCTCCCCCATCATGCTAATCTCGAACTCATTCTGCATACACTTGACAAATTTCTTGCATAGACCCTCATTAGTAGATCCAAAAATAATATCATAAACATATACTTGTACTAAAAGAATTGTGTCATCAAAAATTTTATAAACAGTGTAGTGTCGACTTTTTCTTTTGAAAAACCTTCATCTAGTAAGAAAGTACTTATACGGTCATACCAAGCTCGAGGAGCTTGTTTGAGACCATAGAGAGATTTCCTAAGTTTAAAAATGTGGTCGGAAACTTTGTGATTTTCATAACCAGGTGGTTGTTTGACAAAACCTCTTCCTTGATAAAACCGTTTAGAAAAGCACTTTTCACATCCATTTGGAAAAGTTTAAAGTTTTGAAAATTTGCAAATGCGCAAAGCATCCGAATGGATTCTAGTCGTGCAACAGGAGCATACGTCTTTTCATAATCGATGCCCTCATCTTGATTGTATCCTTGGGCTACGAACGAGCTTTGTTATGAGTGACTGAACCGTCCTCGTTTACTTTGTTATAAAAACCAATTTAGTGCCAATTATTGAGTAGGCGGTAGGTTTAGGAACAAATTCCCAAACTTGGCTTCTCTCAAATTGGTTGAGTTCTTCTTGCATCGCTGAAATCCAAAATTCATCATTAAAAGCTTCTAAAACATTTTTCAGTTCTATTTGAGAAATGAATGAAGTGCTAGCTATAGTGTCTCTTACAGAGGATCGAGTAGTTATCCCTTTTGATATTTCACCTATAACCAAGTCCTTAGGATGAGATGGAGTGAGAGCTGGTTTCAGACGTTGCATTTATAATGTCGAAGTTGATGGTTCATCATCGTCGTCGGAATAATAGCTATACTATTATCCTCATCAAAAGTTACATTAGTAGACTCTTCAACAATCATTTAGCATTTGTTGAACACTCTATATCCCTTACTCTTGGCCGCATAGCCAAAAAGAATACCTTCGTCAGCTTTGGCATCAAATTGGCCTAAGTTGTCTTTGGTATTCAGGATAAAGCAGTGACAACCGAACACTCTTAAAATAAGAAACAATAGGATTCCTACAAAACCAAAGCTCATAGGGTGTCTTATTTGAAATGGGTCGAATCAACACCCTATTCAAAACATGGCACGCTGTGCTGACAGCTTCTGTCCAAAAGTATTTCGAAGAGAGAATTGATTTAGCATAACTCTAGCCATATCGCCAAGAGTTCTATTTTTTCTCCACAACACCATTTTGTTTAGGAGTTCTTGGATACTAAAATTTATGACTAAAACCATTTGAATCACAAATTTTTTCAAAATTAGAATTTTTGAATTCTCCACCATGATCACTTCGGATACGAGTAATCATGTAGCCTTTTCGGTTTAGACCTTTTTAGCAAATACTTTGAAAACAAAAATTATATCACTTTTGTTTGTAAGAAAGAAAACCCATGTAAATCTTGAAAAATCATCTACAGTAACAAAAGCGTAAGTTTTCTGCCAAGACTGGCTACTCTACTAGGACCAAATAAGTCCATATGAAGTAATTGTAATGGTCGGGTAGTATTTACAGTGTTTATGGATTTAAAGGAAGATTTGGTAGCCTTATTCTTTTCACATTCAGCACATACAATGTCTTTCTTGAATGTGATATCCGGCTGTCCTCTGTCTAGCTTCTTGGTGGATAATCTGGATATAGTATCCATGTTGGCATGACCAAGACGTTGATACTATAGGAGCTTTTCGTCTTTGTGAGCGTAAAGGCATGTTTCTGTACTGTTAGTATCACTAGATAGATAGAAAATAAATGTTATCATCCCTTATCCCCACAAAAATGATGTCTCCAATTGATCGATCATAGATAAAGCAATTAGTTTTCCCAAGTTAATATCATAACCGTGATCATCAAGATGACTAATGCTGAGTAAATGACAAGAGGGAGGATAACCAATTGTACCGTTACCTATGATGTAGCCTTAAAGGTTATTGCCGAAGGAAACGTATCCTTCATTTTTTATCGATAGTATTGCAAATAGATTTGTATTTCCAGTCATATGTCGTGAGCACCCACTATCAAGAATCCACTTGCTTCTAGTTAAAGAGGGAAGTTCCACCTACACCACGAGTAGATGTGACCTTTGTGCCCAGATTCTTTTGGGTCCTGATGTAGAAGCATAGAAAAGAAGGGGATTTTCTATGCAGCTCAAAATCAACATGGAGCCTCATATGGCTCAAAACCCAGAAGGCTTCATGCGGCCCAAAAGCAGCGGAGAGCCTTATGCGGTTCGAAATCAGCCTAAGCATTAAATGCCTCCACATGCAGCTGGCCATAATTACTCTGACACAAAGGTGACAGCTCGGACAAAGATGACAGTTCTAACATAAAGATAAGACGTACGTGTTCGTAAAAGACGAGAAAATTATCATGATATCTGGCACAGTTCACAACCAAAGGAAACTCTTCATGCGGATCGCTTATAAGACACTCCTTATGCGGCTCAGTCATGAGACACCTCTCATGCGGCTCGATCATGAGGCATTCTTCATGCGGCTCGGTCATGAGACGTCCTTCATGTGGCTCGGTTATGAGACGTCCTTCATGTAGCTCGGTTATGATACGTCCTTCATGCGGCTCGGTCATGAGACATTCTTCATGCGGCTCGGTTATGAGATAGTCCCTCATGCGGCTCAGCCAGGATACATCCTTCATGCGGCTCGCCACAGAATAGTAGTTGAGACATGTGGTAGAGATTGACCAAGTCTTAACAGTTCGGATTTACTGCAACAAACAGATCATGATCAATCTCAACCAATCCCCAGCTGTCCACTATAAACCGAGTCTCGAGGCACAATTACAACAATGTGGCCCAAAATTTGCCACATGGTCGTACATCCCATTCCTCATGAATTCCTATAAATAACAAGGTGTTATTCCCTTGCAAGCAGACATGTACACAGAGAGAGGCGCATAGAAAAGCACACAAAGCTCAGAAGCAGACTCTTCCCTTCGTGTCTTCAGAGAGCATTTCTTCACCGGAGCTGAGGTTGCGTTCGATCGTCCAAGGAGTAAGCAGAGTTGGTAACACTTTCCCGAGCCTCTACCGTCACCCCACAGAATCAAAACTAAAACAATTGTACTTCGATTACTTTTCCTAGGTTTTGTTCCTCGGCTCTCTTTTGTACAAGCGAGTTTGTAATTGTGAGTCAAGTTCAGTCCTCCTATAAAATTGTTCTGTTCTACAACGATCAATGGCAAACGATGGCGACTCTGCTTGGGACTAACTTTTCCACTGCTGATAAGTTGGTGACGCAATCAGACGCAGCCAAACTTGGCTCCACGTAAGAAGTGCTTATTGTTCGTTTCGACCAGCAAGCATTCGAAGAGATGCTCTCCGAAGGTAGCGCTAGCCCAATCCAGAAGCAAGCCAGCCCAAAGAAGGCCCGCAGGCATAGAGGCCTAAAACTATTGCCTCTCCCCAAGCTTTGGAACAAGTTATCTCTGTTGCTCAAGACGGCGAAGAAGACTCATATACGGCCCCACTTCAGGCCGCAGAGGACCCTGCTGTCCCCAAGCCCAGCAAAGGAAAACACTACGATGTTGGACTTGCAGGGGCAAACGGGAACTCCATGTAGTCCAAGAAGAAGTCACAAAAGGGTACGGGCCGCAGGAAGAATGCATATACGGCCACCAATCCCAGCCGCAGGAGAATGCATATGCGGCCACCAATCCCAGCCGCAGGGAGAATGCATATGCGGCCACTACTCTCAGCCGCAGAGAGAATGCTATGCGACATCCAATCCCAGCCGTCGACCATCCGTCCTATGCGGCTCGGGTTCAGTCTTCGTCCGCCTTTCATGCGGGCCTGACCTCAGAAGCTCTAATGAAGATATGCTAGATTCTATACGGCACAGCTTGGACTCTTCCTTCTACGTACCATCGGGTGCTAGAGTGAATAAGTCTAGGACAGCGCGAGCTCGTCGAGCTCAGTCAGCTGTCCCAATTACTGACCATCAGAGAGTCCCACTAACTGTTATGCGGGCCTCTGATGGAAAGTTGTACAGAACCACTCGTGTCCAGCCCCGCGGCAAACGGACAGGGTGGTTCTCAAAAGTCTACCAACAATGATCGAGGGCAAGTGCTTTTACTAACCTCGCATCAGGGAGCAAACATGATACCTACGTACTTGTGTGCTCGGGATTCCCAGGCCTACAAAGCGAGTGCAAAGGTTGATCAAGATATCCTTGACTTACGAGATATGATCCTCCACAAGCGCAAGGAAAGAGAGAAAACCTTGGCGTACAAAGAGTCCTCCTATGGACGTCACTGCACTCAAGTCATTGTCAATTGCTGCTGCAATAAGACAACAGTGTAAGAGGATCGGCAGTCCATCTTCCAACGACTACAACAGCCAGGATCGGTCCTATATCAAAGCTCGGGGGACGAGGCGCTTCCTTTCGCCACTTGTAATTCTACCCAGAAGGTCCCTACCAGCAAGGGAGGAAGAAAATAAATATGTCCAGCCCGACAATCTCAACCAGCACGGCCAAAAAACTCTCATCTAGGAGGTTATCCACAGTCGCCACAGGATGGGTCTATCAAGGTACCCGCTAAAAGAAGAAAGCTTCATCACTTGGTGATTCATTATCTACCTCCCTGGGGGTATTTGGAGCTGGGGGTAGTACTCCTCGGAACAACCACAATAATTCGACGTTCCAAGAAGATAAACCAGGGAAAACAATCCCTTCAACAGATACAACAGACTCAGACGTCCCTGAAAACATCCACAGGTGCCAAGACGAGGCGACCTCCCAAACAGGGGTTAGCACCTCCTCCGAGTCCGAACCATAAGATATTCCTACATATCCTGACGACTTCTCTATGCGAGGGTATGATTCGGAGGGCACGTCTTCTACAGTTCCTTCCATGTCTCCTCATGTGAGGATGGTATTCATGACTAAGAACGACCAAGACGGTCCCAGTGATCGGCAATACCTCGACACTCTTGAGGCTATACTCCAAACCTTGGTTAAGTCAGTAGACGAAATCAAGGCTGCCCTACCGGCTCTACAAGCAAGGACACCTGGTCAAACAAGCTTGGGTCCCGTCGTTAATGCAGACTCAAACACGACTGCACCAATACCGAGCAACGATCCATACGGAATATCAGCTCCCACTACTGCAGAAGAAGCTAGGAAGGCGAAAAGAGAAGTCCAGGAGCTCCGTGCAATTTTACGCCGAGAATTCTCTCAGGACCTCAGGATACGACAGCCGTATCCCGTTGCATGGAGAGATGTCCTGCCCTCCACGATACAAACCATTCAATATCAATCCATATACAAAAAGATTTCTGCGAGCCGGTATATGACCTACTTCGAGGTCACAACAGACCATCTGCCGCATAACGACGCCATCCTCGCGATTGTTCATCGGGGCATTGGAGGGGTTGCTTTCGATTGGTACCACAACCTGTCGGATAACTACATCCATTCCTTTGCTGGCTCTAACATATGTTCTTGGAAAGGTTCTACGAGGTGGGACAAGATGTGACGATGTCAAACCTCATGGACGTTGTTCAAGAAAAAAAGAACTGACAAAGAATTACATTGAACGGTTTGGCCAAACCGCAATGAAATTGCCCTCTGGTAACCCATACTCCTTTTTAATTGAGATTTGCCAAAAGAGGCTGCTCCCCACAATCAGCCTCTTGATGGGTGAAGATCAATTTAAAGACTGGAAGGCCTTCATCATCAGCGCCACTAACGCAGAAGCAAAATTGAAGAAGGCTCGCCAATTGGGGTTGCATATCTCGGATGGAGAGGATAAAGGCAAACGCCCTAATACCAACAACAAACGGCGGTAGTTCCACTAGTTACGGGACACAAAAGACAAACAGGCTATGGTTGCGATACAGCCCAAAAGCCTGAACCAAAGCAGGTAAAGAAATAGTAGCCTCAGGTGACCTACTCCTTTGAGGATAGCCATGTCAAGCCCATCTTTGACATGCTCTTACAAGGGGATAGAATTCAGTTCCCTCTACCGAGACGTGAGCCTCGACCTGTAGAGATGGAGAACCCAAAGTACTGTTACTTCCACCGCTACGTCCATCACGCTACTCAGGACTGCTTCTAATTGAAGTAGTACATCCAGAACATCATCGATTCTAAGGCTCTATCCATTGATTTTGATGAGGTAACCGTGGCTGCCAATATGGTATCGTCCAATTCGGCAGCTTCCCTCCAACAAGGACTCAAGATGGCACAGTACCCATCCCCCGGGCAAAATGGAGGTCACTAATCTTTCACCTCCCCGAGACCAGACGATTGGGCTGGTGCCCCTCACCACGTCAAGAGGGGAGGTCATGTGGGTCCACCGACTTGGTGCCTGAAGTAACTCAGTCAGCATCATCCTCTATCGGCAAGAAGAAGAGTGGAAGGCTAAGTCTTGCCACACAATCTCAGTCGAATCGAGGAAGCAACAGCTGTCGTTACCTGGTCCGGTGCACAATCTCAACCCATACCGGGTAACTCGGCTGAAGATTGTCAGCCGGCTACTACCGATGCCCCAGGACCTTCTCAGCCTCCGCCGGCCGACAAGCCTAAGCCAAAGGAGACCCGCTTCGATATGCCGCTCCGTAATGACGTACCTCAGGGGCTAGAAGGCCTTACAATTTTGACATCCTGGCACACTTGGCCAACACACCAGCAAAATTTTTATTATATGAGCTCTTGAGGCTCTCCAAGGATATTCGTGTCGCACTGAGTGAAGCACTCCAGAATGCTGACGCTTATTTGGCTCAGGTCAAGCCTACAGGGGAGAGCTTACCAGCGATTTCCAGAACATTAATTGTGCATGTGCAATGCCCACATTGTGTTAACTCCGTAGAATATGCTCATCAAGACCAACCTGTACGATCGCCCTCTGTATTACACTGGATACATCGGCGATATTAAAGTAGATCAGATGCACATTGATCCCGGTTCTTTAATAAGCATCATTTCGAAGAGCTTGCTTCACCTCCTGCGCATCCCTATACATCGGCTGACACCTACCAATACCGCCATCAGCGGTTTCAATTCGGAAAGAAGCTATCCTATTGGAAGATTCGTCTGAAATGCCAAATTGGTGACCTCCAGTCGGAAGTGACTTGCTACGTCATAGACGCAGATACGTCCTACAACATTCTCCTGGGGCGTACTTGGATACACGATTATATGATCGTGCCATCCACATTGCACCAGTGCTTCAAATATGTCGACAAATATGGCTTCGTAAGAACGGAGTTCGCCGACGTCGATCCCTTCAAAGGGGTTGAATCCTACTATTCGGATGCCTGCTTGTACGAAAATCGAGAAAGCACCTGATTGAAGAGAATGCTCAAGAACAAACAGAGGCTATAATGGATCAGAAGAACCTCTGAAGATCCTTCTCCAGACCCGCAAACCAGGCAGAACTTTACCTCTTGTAGCTACTCTGCGTAAAGAAATAACCAGTCTACCGGTGCTCATACTAAAAAGAAGATGGTTATCCGACTTCCAAGGTCTAGCCAGGGGCCGAGACCCACTACGGAGCCAATGCCAATCAGATTGCCAAGAGCCGGCCAACAACAAACAGAAAAGATAAATACTTCTGTTAAGCCGATGGTCATTCGTCATCCCAGGACAAATCGACAGCCCAGCACTGAACCAAGGATCGCTAGTGAACCAACGACCCCACGTCAGCACCACCAGTAGAAGCTTTGACAATCAAGCTGCCCAGGTCATTCCAATCTTCAATAACGCAGGGGGTGGCTGAAGAAGAGCTAGAGCTAGTCAAATATGTGGCTGCGCACACTGATGTTCCCTCTGCCGATGATGTATACCGCCAAGAAGATACCTTATTTTATTAATAAAGGTTATCTTTGAACTACCTCGAGCTTAACAAGCTCCGTGTATATATGCTATGGAACACGATATGGACATCAACTTACACACACAAGTCACAAACGTCTATACCACGAACCAACTTACTCCCGTAGAAGGTGCTTGCTTCATAGTCGCGGGAGAGGATCATCCAATCATCTTCGGCCGAAAGAATGATCAACAGTTCTTCAGTCCAGAAGAAGTCGATCTTGAGCCCGCACCGAAAGACTGCCGCTTTATCTGTATAACTTCCGATCCAAATACTCTACAAAAAAAGGGTATGATATGAAGACTATACCAGGCTTGAACTACGCACCGGTCGGCGATTACCTTTAAAATTGCCAGTCCCGCTGGAAAACCATGGGATTATTACAGCAAACCAGACATGGTCTAGGCTATGTTACACCTACAATAACTCCCGAGAGCTCGAATGAAAATGAATGGTATTCTCATTCGACCGAATCACCCACTTCCGATTCAGATGTCAGCATCGGGGACGTACTCAGGCAAGCTTGGTCTGTCAATATGGCATTTGCTGACACCTACGATGAAGACAAAAATATACCCGAACTTCTTGAGTTAGAGCCTTAGGTCCAACAGCTAGATGAGCAATGGGAGAAGCATTTCGAACAAAGAGATCCCCTACCGAAGATGAGGTCATGCAAGTTGACCTCGCGATGAATCTTCTCAAAGCCAGTCTTCGTTAGCAAAAGTCTGACAGACGAAGAGTAGGAGTCGCTATTGCAACTTGTCAGAGAGTATATTGACGTGTTCGCCTGGAGATATGAAGACATGCCAGGGCTAAACCCTAAAGTTTACTCCATAAGCTCAACATTTGTTCGGACGCGAACCGGTCAAGTAACAGCAATGATGGTTCTCGAGACATCATGAATTCTATCGAAGTTGACGTCGACAAACTAATAGCCAGCGGCTTCATCCGTGAGGAATAACATCCAGACTTGGTAGCCAATATAGTACAGGTCCTCAAGAAGAATGGAAAAATCCCGAATTTGTATCGACTTCGAATCAGAACGAAGCATGTCCTAAAGATGAGTTCCCTCTTCCTATTACGGACATAATGGTTGACAACACATGTAGTTTTAAGCGCATGTTATTCATGGATGGCTTATCAGGATACAATAAAATCAAGATATTTCTGACGATGAAAAGCATACATCATTCCGAACGTCGATTGGCGTGTACTACTACACAGTCATACCCTTTGGTTTAAAGAATACCGGTGCCATATATCAACGAGCTATGAGTATCATCTTCAGAGACCACCTGCGTAAGATAGTGGAATGTTACGTCGACGACATTGCCGTCAAAAGCTGCTCTAAGGAAGACCATATGCAGATCTGAGGACAGTATTCGACCTGATACGAGCACACAATTTAAAGATGAATCCTACAAAATCCTTCATGGGCGTATCCAGTGGGAAATTCTTGGGTTTTGTTATTACCTCCCAGGGTATCCATGTAGACCTTAGAAAACAAAGTAATCATGGAGATGGGTCCCCCGAGAAATCTCCGTGAGCTTAGAGGCCTTCAAGGAAGACTAGCTTATATCAAAGGTTTATCTCTAACCTCTTCGGACGATGTCAACCATTCACACATCTCAAAGAAAGGCATATCCTTCGTATGGAATAAAGAGTGCCAACGTGTCTTTGACAATATTAAAGAATATCTGTCGAAACCTCCAGTCCTGGTGGCCCCGGTTGTTGGAAAGTCATTTTTGCTTTATGTATGAGCGATGGAGCATTCTCTCGGTGCTGTACTAGCACAAAACAATGATGCGGGCCATGAACAAGCTATCTATTACCTCACCCGAATGATGATAGGGCCTGAGCATAGATACACCACCGTAGAGAAAGAGTGCCTTGCTTTGGTATTCGCCATTCAGAAGACGCGATACTATGTTACGGGACAGACCATCCATGTTATATCATGAGTCAACCCCCTCAGGGTCCTCATGACCAAACTAGGTGCACTAAGCTCTCGCCTCGCTACCTGGGCGATACTACTGTCCCCCTATGATAAGATCTTCGTCCCGCAGAAGGCTGTTAAAGGTTAAGCTTTGGCAAATTTTTAGCTGCCCATCCAGGTTCGGAGACAACCAAAATATATGAAGAGATCCCAACGAGGTCGCCAATTCAAATATGGCTTCCATGACAACATCTGGCGGATGTTCTTCGACGGTGCTTCAAGAACCGGGCCCAAGGGCAATATCATCGTTGGAGTCGGAGTGGTACTGATTTTTCCTCTGGGTTGGTGATCAATCGGGCATACTCCCTCATGGAACCTTGTTCAAACAACGTGGCCGACTACAACACCTTGGTTATCGGTCTTCGACTTACAAAGAACTTGGGGTAGAATACCTGAAGCATATGGCGATTCACAGTTAATCGTTAATCAGATCCGGGGTTCATATGAAGTTCGCCATGAATACATGATCCCCTATCATCAAATAGCAATTGACATCATTACGTCCTTGGAAGGGTTTTTCATAGAACATGTTCCTAGACTTCAAAACATTGAAGCCGATGTCCTAGCAGGCCTTGCCGCTTCCCTGCAGTTCTAAGTCATGCTCATCATTTGGTTACGTAATAGCCCATGAATTGGTTTGTCCTAAGAACAACGTACAATTTGCTATGAGTTTTCTGCCATGACGGTCGAAGAAACACAGGACTAGAGACTTCTATTTATCGACTTCGTTGTCCTTGGTATCTTGTCAGAAAATCCGAAAGATGCCACTTCTATTAGAAGACTTCTCTCAGATTCTTCTACGATATAGAGACAAAATTGCTGTATCGGCGATCCTATGATGGATTACTACTCTGGTGTTTGTCAAATACGAAAGCCAAAGAAGCCGTACGCGAAGTTCACGATGGCGTTTGCGGGGCCTATCAGCCTGGCCCTAAATTACAAGACCGCCTTCGCCGGATGGGCTATTAATGGCCTACGATGGTAGCATATGCGATAGACTATATAAGAAAATATAAAGCTTGTCAGGTCCATACAGTTTTCATATATCAACCATCCGAATTCTACATCCGACGGTGGCATCCTGGCCATTTGAGGCATAGGGAATGGATATCATTGGTCCAATCACCCTACCTTCATCTAGAGGACACTGCATTATACTCGCAATTACGGACTACTTGTCCAAATAGGCAGAAGCTGTCCCGCTTGCAGAAGTGAAGACATCAAACGTGATCAACTTCGTCAAGCATCACGTCATATATCGCTTTAGACTACCTCGAAGGATCATCCACGATAATGGTCCACAGTTCACAAGCCACGTCTTCTATCGGTTTTACGACAAACATCGAATTCAGAATGTTGCTTTAACACCAGACAACCCGACGGCTAATGGTCTGGCTGAAGCATTCAAAAAAACCATAATCAAGCTTCTCAAGAAGTTCGTATCCTCAAACAAATATGACTGGAATAAAAAGCTTGGCAAATGCTTATGGGCGTACCGTACTACAGTCCGGACAGCCACTGGAAACATATCATTCTTTTGGTATACGAAAGTGAGGCAGTTCTCCCATTGGAAACTCAAATCCCTTCGCTCTGCGTCGCCCTCACTTACCGACTAACGTCGGATGATAATTACCGTCTTCAGCTACAAGAATTGGAGGCCTTAGATGAGAAGCGCATGCTAGCTCAACAACGAATCGAGCTTTATCAAGCACGTATCTCTGGAGCCTTCAACAAAAAGGTCAAACTGAGAACATTCCAAGTAGGCGATCTCGTTTTGGTAGTTCGTAGGCCGATGGTTATGACTCATAAAATTGTCGGCAAGTCCGCCCAAGTAGGAAGGCCCATTTATCATTGAGGCTGTATTCTCCAATGGTGCATACCGTCTCACAAAGCAAAACGGAGACTTGCTCATGATGCCCATCAACGGCAAGTTCATGAAGAAATATTATGTCTAAACGACACCCTCCGAATCAACCGGACTGTTGAGTTATGTACCCTTAGGTACCGCCAAACTTACACTCTGGTCACCCCGAATGAATTCATATCTCATCTTCTGGACAACAAGTCATGTATGATCATACCTCTGAACTTTCTCTCTAAAAGATCATTTTCCTCAGAATCTATTACTCGCATTTTCAGTACATAAAAGAGGCTAACAGGTCCACAAAATTTTGAAACAATCACATCGATGTGAGGCAGGTCTCCCATTGGAAACTCCATGCTTGACTGCCAAAGCTTAACCTTCTCTTCCATCACAAACAAATCGCCCCTTATATGGAACTTCCACGTCCATATTACCTCTAGTTATTCTATGTATCTCTCATTGAGTCCACTCCTGCTACGTCCTCATTACCTCTGAGTAGGAAGACTCCATTGTAAAACCCCTATATTTACCACGTCCTCATTACCTCTGAGTAAGTATGTTAGTTTTCTCTCGACTTATTATCTGTACCCAAAACCAGGGTATGCCAAGGGTAATAGGCCGACAAATGACCACAGTTGACCACAAATGTCCGCAGCTGACCACAAATGTTGTACTAAGTCCTCTAGTATATGCACCTCTTTCTTTATCATCACATCCCTCTGGAGCCCAGTTGTTCCATAGCATTCTTTCGCCCAATACCAAGAACTTCTGCGTCCACCTTACCACGGAGTTGTTTATGTATCTACATTGAGCCCACCTCTACTATGTCCTCAGTACCTCTGAGTAGGAAGGCTCTATCAGCAAACCCCATGTTTACCATGTTCAAGTAAATATGCTGGATTTTTCTATCGAACTTATTATCCATACCTAAAACCAAGGTATGCCAAGGATAATAGGTCCACAAAAAGTCCCCCAGTGGGGCAAGTACCATAACACCAAAGATACTGTACAAACACAACAGATACTACAAATAAAAGATGGGGTAAACATACTCATTCATTCAAAGTCAAAAGTGCTACATAAAAATGGAGCAACATAATAAGAAAAGAGAGAAAAAATCCGATTATGGTTCGACGATACACAGTTCTCTGAGCGGTCCTTTAGCTTGGTTGTCGACCGCTCAATCCTCATTGTGGCCCGGTGCTCAGCCTCTTAGGTCAACTTTTCTGTATCCTCTAGATGCGCATGAGCCTGCCAATGGTCTTCATGTTTCTTCAGCACACACTCCAGGGCAGCAGAGGTTCGGGTGACCTGGTCGGTCTCCCGGCAAATTAATTCTTATCTTTGCGGGAGGCCTGGAGCTCAGATTCTAAAGAGCTAACTTTTTCTGAATTTAGAGGATCTATTTGTTGGTATCGGCTATCATACGAGATGCGGCCTCTTCCGAGCTAATCAGTCCTCTTCTCTGTGACTTAGATGATCATACTTCAGAGACAGATCTTGAAGGTCCTTTACTAGAGCAGGCTTGGACGTATATAGTACCGTCTTTACCTTTTCCATGGCTGTTATAAGGAAGGCGCTCCTAATCTATTGCCAAAGACATATCAAGTTGCCGCAGCCCTTAAACTGAGCCACGAGCTTATCACTTCTACTAATTTGGGCTCCAAGAGGTCGACCATCCCTGCCCCGCCAGGAAGGGTTCTGACAAGTTCAATTTGATCGCGGGCACATTGACGAGCCAATACAAAAGATATCCCTCTTTCCAGGGCAGCTTCGACCCCTCGTTTAAAATGGCAGTAGAAACTATTAATCCGTCCATCGACGATTCGTCCAGAACTTCTGAAGAGACGGTGTTAAAGTAAAAGTAGCCGAGAGAGTTGAAGACGGTTGTAAAAAGATGTACCAGAACTTGATGCCCCTATTACTAGGGATGCAAGTTCCGAACGATAAGACTCCTGAACAGTAGTCATCTCCTCTTCCGCAGCCCAAAGGATTCGAAGACTTGGCAGTACAGAAAGATCAACCTCCGATGATAAAGCCACATTAACGAGGAGGGTGCAGGGACCATTTCTCTCTGCCCCGACAGTCCCACTACTTGTCCTTCTGAATTCGACCCAATAAGAGGTCCCTCGATATGAGTTGGAGGAGAAAGAGGCGTACTTCCTTCCGTTAGATCCCCCTGGCAACTTCTCCCGTGAGGATGTCCGTTGTCGATAATGAAGGAATAGGACCTGTATTCCGGAACAACCATCGATCAACTTAACCCGAAAGATAAGAAGATAGAGCAAATGAACCTCCTCACTAGTCAAGACATGACATAGCTTACCAAGTGAGGGTTGCTGAGGCTGAGGCTCACTCACAGCCGCCATATCCTCTTCAGCGGTGACGCCTAAGCCACTTGCAGCTGCTTCCTCTGCCTCAGCCGCTCCGAAAGTGGATACAACTGGGTTTGTATCAACCGACTGAGGTTTAGCAACCTCGGAGATTAGTTCAGTAAAGCCCACATCGTCCCTGGTTGAGATGTCAACAGAGGAGAATTCTCAGACGTCGTCGGGACGACCGTGGTGGAAGGAAGCTCGACAGTCATGACATCAATTAAGGTGGTTGTCGCAGGGTCAACCTCAGAGATGATAGCCGGCTCTGGGGAGTTCACTTCTCCTGACGCCTACAAAGAAAAGAAAAATGATCAGATTATATTTTAGAAAAGAAGGACTAAAAAAGGTGGTCATAACTCGATTCACCTCTGAAACAGCTTCGACATCATCACTTCTCTCCCTATTGCGGGGCCCGCGAGGCTTGACCGCGGCCCATTTTTGGGAGCGAGTTCTGCCGACGACAAAGGACTCATGCCTGCTTCGTTTATATGAAGGACTAGGCACAGCAGGGGAAGATCTGCCACCAAATCGTCTGCAGAAAGAGATAGGTTATCAGGGTCATCCTCCTCGTCTACGTTAACAGACTCTCAGTCAGACACTTTAACAGTCTTCCCATTCTTGGTCCTCGTTTGGGACTCTCTTGGCTTCTCCTCCAAACCAGAACCAGTAATGAAGCTGGTACTTGGTCAAAATTACTAGGGGGCTTATTTACCATGATATGGTACAGGGCCACCATGTACAAAATATGCCCGACTCTCTACATCATCCGGGACGGAGAAGCTGGCACGGGTATAAACTGTGCTATAATAATACCAAGCCCGGATGCCGTCTAAAATGCTACATTCGAAACCCAAACATGAGCTGGGATTGTCCAAGAATATTTGACTATACCCAAATTGTTGAAAGAATCGATTGGGTAAGTAAGGCACCAAAAGACGGAGTTACGATTATGATACACCAGATGTACAGGCGGATGTTCAGCAACCAGCGGAGCATCTTCTCGGACAAAGAAGTGGAGAGATCTAGTACCGTCAAGATGTACGCCTCTTACTTCTTCATCAGAAAAATAAGGAACAGACATGAAGAAGGAATATCTGTCCACTCGTGCCAACACCATCCGACACGCTGGCATGGTAGTGTACTCCCAGGGCATACGACGATACTGGTAGATGAAGGTATCATCAGCGGTCACGTCGCCCTCCCGGCTGGGCCTCATCAAAGATGGGCAATGCATTAATAGCCACCCTATTAGATAATGGTAAGGCAGCTCAATTCGTTCAAATCCTTCACCGTATCGCGAGCAATGACTTCCGACGAGAAAGCCCGGAGGCCACGATGAATGCTGCATACCATGGCGAGGAGTAGAGCTAGCCTGCCTCCAAAGACTAGCTTCACAGCGGAAAGGATCTGGTTACGGCTGATTCTCTCAATAGCAACAGCCCTCCCCCGAAACTACACAAATCTGCAGCCACAATATCAAAAATCCTGCCAGAGAGCCTTATCAGACATCCTCTGGGTATCTTGATAAAAGTAACCAAAGGTGTCAGATTGGCTCCGAATCTATCACCAGCAGTTTTAACCCTCTTGGCATTCACACTTGATTCTGCACCTCCTCTCGGGTTCGAGGACTTCGAGGAGAAACCCGACCTGAGGCACCTAGTTCAAACAGGTAGCTGAGCCAAGTCTTGGTGTGTGTAAGGTTCCCTTCTAAGCTATTATTCTTCTTTTTTGACATTTATTGGCACGTGCTATGGTGAAACAACAATTCCCGGTAAACAGCCACAAAACTCGGGAACTGTCTCTCCAATTCCTCAAAATTTCATTTGTAGGGGTATACGCCTCAAAATGTCATCTTCCAGCGTAGCTTGGAGACTTCATGCATCTCATGGAGAGCGAGTCCCATTTTCTCTCCAGGTGTAAAAAGGTCCCCGTACGATGGTTGTACACCTCGAGAAGAGCCATGAACAGCTTCTTATTTATGGGCAGACCATAACAAGTGCCCCGTATGGCATGATAAAGACCAATCTCGTGCAGGAGTTCCTCATATGTCCGCAAGATCCATAATGTCAAATTGATCCATGAAGGGGTGGGGTTATCCAGTTCAGCAGCGACAGCCGACCAGTAGGGTAGGACCCCTTTTGAGCAATCTGGTTCATAAAGGTATCAGCTTGGGATAACCTAAAGTTGGGAGCCTGCATGTTAAAGAAACTGCCCGGGGCCAACCCATCACAGAGCGGCTGACCGGTATCTTGCCCGCGACTACCGACCTCGATGTTTTATTATAATGAATATCACCCACGAAGATCCCCTGCTGGCTTAAAGTAAGGGAGTCCACCATTTTTCTGTCAATTGGCAGCATGTTAAACCAGGACAGCGGGAAATACGCTCCATCTGAGAATTTGAATCGCCATTCCGTTGGAAGAAAACTCCAACTTTCAGATAAATCTAGAACGCTGAAGTTCTTTACAGTTAAGGCATCCCCAAAGAAGAACACGGGTTTCAGATGCGTGCCTCCTAATTTTCCTGAGTTTATCATGCCCAAGAGATAGAAGAAGGATTGGTTTTTGATGTCCCTCAGCTGTCTCAGATTAATTTTTAGTAAATTGGGCTGTCACATATTCGACCACCTGGACGAACCTTACACCCAAGACAGATTGAGCTTGACCTACCAAGAGCTCCCCCGAGGATTGATCGGCAGCTTCACTGAAAAGAAAAAAGAAAAAAGTCAGAAGATAGCCAGAAAAAACTACTCAATGCTTTCCGAGCTTATACGGCTCTCTTAGGTGGGCGTTCATGCGGCCCAATCCATAAGGTGCTTATGCGGTCATGAGACATCTCTCATGCGGCTCGGTCGAGAAGCATACCTCATGCCGCTCGGTTATGAGACATCTCTCATACGGCTCGGTCGGGAAGCATACCTCATGCGGCTCAGTCATGAGACATCTCTCATACGGCTCAGTCATGAAGCATCTCTCATGCGGCTCGATCATGAACATCTCTCATTCGGCTCAATCATAGACATCTCTCATACGGCTCGGTCATGAAACATCTTTCATGCGGCTCGGTCATGAAGCATCTCTCATGCGGCTCAGTCATAAGACATCTCTATGTGGCTCAGTCATGAAATATACCCCATCGGCTCAGTCATGAGGCATTCATGCGGCCTATATGGCACAGCTCATGAAGATTCATTACACAGAACTTGAGCAGTACAGTGAAGACGAAAAAAGCATCAACTATGCGAAGCATAACAGAGAAGGGCCTACGCATAAAACATGCGATATAGCCATTGTATTTAGGGTTTGGATTAATACAGTTTCTTCCTATCACTCTTACCACTAATAGAAGGATGAACATCGGGATGGATCGAGCTTGCCATATTCGACGAGGCAGCAAGCCCTTTGTCCTTCGTTGCAGTACTGGAAGAAGCTTTGGGAGCCATGGTCGATCGAGAGAAGAGAAGAAACGACGACTAGGGTGATGGAATTTGAAGAAAGAAAGGAGGAATCTCTCCTCAAAAATTCTCATATTTATAGGCTGACAAAGGCACGTAGATTGATAGACGCCGCTTCAGATTTCGGATAAAGGCGACTCTTAGGATTCTATCGAAAAGACGGCTCCAAATCATCAAAGCAAATAAAAAAATTAATGCCGACTCTTGGAATTCTATCCAAAATGGCTGTAAATCATGAAAGCAAATCAAAAATAATTAATACGAAGTGGGATGCCCATGTGGCACGAAACCAGTATGCGGTCAGAAAAGCTTATGCGACATGAAGAGCTTATGCGATCTCGCCGCTTCCCAGGACATACCCATGCTTCTTATTCAAAGTATTTCAATTTTACGAATTGAAAACTTTGAAGGGGTCTTGTAGAAGCATGGAAAAGAAGGAGATTTTCTATACGGCTCGAAATCAACAGGAAGCCTCATGCGGCTCAAAACCTAGAAGGCTTCAGCGGCTCAAAACCCAGAAGGCTTCATGCGGCTCAAAACCCAGAAAGCTTCATGCGGCCCAAAGCAGCGGAGAGCCTTATGCGGTTCGAAATCAGCCTAAGCATTAAATGCCTTCTCATGCAGCTGGCCATAATTACTTTGACACAAAGGTGACAGCTCTGACAAAGATGACAGCTCTGACATAAAGATAAGATGTGACGTGTTCCTAAAAAGACGAGAAAATCATCATGACATCCGGCACAGTTCACGAACCAAAAGAAAATCTTCATGCGGATCGCTTATGAGACACTCCTTATGCAGCTCAGTCATGAGACACCTCTCATGCGGATTGATCATGAGACATTCTTCATGTGGCTCGGTCATGAGACGTCCTTCATGCGGTTCGGTTATGAGACGTCCTTCATGCGGCTCGGTTATGAGACGTTTCTTCATGCGGCTCGGTTATGAGACATTCTTTATGTGGCTCGGTTATGAGACAGTACCTCATGCGGCTCAGCGAGGAAACATCCTTCATGAGGATCGCCAGAATAGTAGTTGAGATATGTGGCAGAGATTGACCAAGTCTTAACAGTTCAGATTTACTGCAACAAACAGATTATGATCAATCTCAACCAATCCCTAGCTGTCCACTATAAATCGAGTCTCGTGGAACAGTTACAACAATGTGGCCCAAAAATTGGCTACGTAGCCGTACATCCCATTCCTCATGAATTCCTATAAATAGCAAGGTACTATTCCTTGCAAGCAGACACGCACACATAGAGAGAGGTGCATAGAAAAGCACACAAAGCTCAGAAGCAGACTCTTCCCTTCGTATCTTTAGAGAGCATTTCTTCACCGGAGCCGAGGTTGCGTTCGATCGTCCAAGGAGTAAGGAAGAGTTGATAACACTTTTCCGAGCCTCTACCGTCACCCCTCCAGAATCAAAACTAAAACAATTGTACTTAGATTGCTTTTCCTAGGATTTTTTCCTAGGCTCTCTTTTGTACAAGCGAGTTTGTAACTATGAGTCAAGTTTAGTCCTCCTATAAAATTGTTCTGTTCTACGATGATCAATGGAAAACACCTGAGAGGTTAGACTTTGATACCTATGCATATATATTTCTATCAAATAGTCTCCTAATCCTATATTGTAGAGAAATGTGTCCATGTAGGTGTTGACATAAAGTCACAGTCAACCAATATTGATAACATTGACTAAATAATACTTGTGATAATTCAATACGACACAAAACGATTACATCCAGCTCAAGCCAGACGACAGCTCAGTTTTGCAAATACGAGTCATTTTTTTGAGTCTGTACTTTTATATTTATTGAGTCTAGAATGATTGTAAGCTGAGTTATGCTGGGCTCTTGAGACTCAACCCATAACCTATCCAAATCCATAAATCTCCACATCCGAAATCAGCCCACTGGACCCTTGGACCCATTCTGTGCTCTGGAGACAGAGTTCGGGCCGAACTCTGCCTCCACACAGAGTTCGGGCCGAACTTTGTCCCCTAAAAAATCAGCACCCTAATTTTTAGGGCTGGCTGGTTGCTAGTTGTCCAACGGCCAAATGTTGAAAACTCCTACCAGAATTCTGGCCGAATTCTGCCTGTTAAAACCCTATAAATAGGCCAAGAATTCTCTCATTTTTATTCATCCAATCTTCTCTTCTCTTCTCTCTTAAGCTCAATATAAGCCATACCCTTCTTCATCTACTAGCCACAAGTTTTCTAAGTCTCGAGTGCTCAGCATCTCTCAGTTAGGAGTCTTGTGCAAGAGTTCAAGAAGTAGCTTGGAAAATTCTAAGCATCGCCACTGCGATCCATTATAAGAAGTTGACGTGCTCTTCTGAAGAAAAGGCACGGGGTGTAACTACTATTTCACAAATAGTGGATTTAATCCTGAGCTAGAGTTCTCAGGCCTGGACTAGTCCTCCACGAGGGAAACCAGGTTAAAATCGGCTGTATTTGCGTATGCTCTCTTGCTCCTTATTTATTTCCGCATTTACTCTGATTAATTTTAGATTGTGAAAGAGTTGATTTTTTAATTGGATATTATTGCTATAAACTCTATTCACCTCCCTCTAGAGTTGCCATATGTTCTTCAATTAGTATCAGAGCTCTGTTCTCTTTACAAGGGACTTACATCCTAGAGCTGATCCATGGCAACCACACAATCCTTGATTTCCAATCATGGTGAAGGATAGTCCACTCATAGGCCTTTCCTATTTGATGGAACTAACTACACGTATCGGAAAACAAGGATGAGCTTTTATCTCAAGTCGCTAGACTTTGACCTGTGGACTATCGTCACTGACGGTTATAAAAAGCCCGCCAGAATAGTTGTCAATGGTGATCTCGTTGAGAAATCACATGACAAATATACTGACGAGGAGAAGAAACAGGCAAGTTTAGACGCGAGAGCTATTAATGCTTTATTCTGTGCTATAGACAGAAATGAGTTCAACAGGGTATCTACATACACCACATCTCACAAAGTATGGAGACTTCTAGAAGTGACGCATGAAGGAACCACCCAAGTCAAGGAATCAAAGATAAGCCGTCTCACTCAAGAATACGAGGCTTTCAAGATGAAGCCAAACGAGACGATCACGCAAATGTTCACAAGATTCCTCGACATCATCAACCCCCTGTCTTCGCTCGGCAAATAATATTCAAATCATAAAGATTCGCAAGCTACTTAGGGGGCTACCAAAAATTTGGAACCCTAAGGTGACAGCCATTAGAAGGAAATGATCTCACAACCATGTCCATGGAGACCGATGGGAAAGTAATGACTCATGAGCTTGACCTCAAGGACTTCAAGAGCCTAGTCCTAAGGCTAAGGAGATTGCACTCAAAGCTCACCGACGGAGGGCTGAACCCGAAGAGACGGATGACGACAACTCAAAAGATGATGATCAAGCTCTCATGGTCCGCAACTTCAAGAAATTCCTTCGCTTCAATCGAAGAAGAAAGAACCACAAGAAAATGGCGAAGAAGAACCAACGTGCTACGGTTGCTAGAAGACTGGACACGTCCGAAAAGATTGTCCATTCTTGAAGAAGAGCAACCGCTATGAGAAGCCATACAAGAAGACCTCCTCAAAGAAATATGCCAACACAAGCATTTGGCATGAAAGCAAATCTAGTGACTCCGAGGAAGAAAAGGACTCTCCTCAAGATACGGCTAATGTGTGCCTAATGGTGACGTCCGACAAGGTATCAAACGAAACTCTTGACGACTTCACTTTTGATGAACTTGGCGATGCTTTCACCGATTTACTTAATAATCACAAAAAGGTCTAAATACAAACATGCCAAGGACAAATCAAAAGTCACGAAGTCAAAATACAAAGACTTTCTCTATTACTAAGCTTAAAATAAGCTTACATGAGGCCGAGGCACGCATTGAACAACAAACACAAGAAATCACAGCACTCAACACGGAGCTTGCAGAAGAAAAGAGTAGACACAAGATTTCTATTACTAAGATGCATGGTTTGAATGCTAGGTTACTGAACTGCAAGCTGTCTCTAAGAAACTAGAGACTAAATTGGGAAAACAGGTTGCTCAACCTCAAACCCAACATCATGAGACACACACAAAGCATGACACTTCTCATACTAGTCACCCACGTCATCCACCTATAACATGTAACCATGCTTACATATATACACACTTTCACAAAGGACACAAACCACATGCACGTAGAAATAATTATCATATGTCACAAAATCATCATGCTATACATAGATACAATCATCACCATGTTGCACAAAGACACAATCAACATCACTCTACATATAGAAATCATCATGTCATGCCATATAGACAATATCATCATGCCATACCATATAGACAATATCACCATGCCACTCCACATAGTCATCATCACCATGCTGAGTCAACACATCATCACACTTCTCCTCATTACTCTGCTTATAGACATCATCAGCATGCTCCTAATGTAAATAGGAATACTACATGTACTTATTGTGGTTTACATGGACACATTTCACCACAATGTAGAATTAGAAGATTAGTAGATAGAAAGATATATGCATGGTTTCCAAAAACTAACTTTTCAGGACCCTCAAGAACTTGGGTACCAAAGGTCACATCTACTCTTGATGTAGGTGGACCTTCCCTCCTCAACTAAGAGTAAGTGGATTCTCGATAGTGGATGCTTGCGGCATATGATGGGAGACGCAAATCTTTTCGCATCACTATCGATGAAGAGAGAAGGATATGTATCCTTCGGCAACAACCTAAAAGGTTATATTATAGGTAACGGTAATATTGGTCATCCTTCCTCTCCTATAATAAAGAATATCCGCTTAGTGACTGAGTTAAAGCATAACCTGCTCAGCATCAGTCATCTTGCTGACCATGGATATGACATTAACTTTGGACAAAACAAATGACTTATTTATGATAGGTCAACGGAAGACATCGCTTTTGAAGGGGTAAGAGAGGATAATATTCATATTTTCTATCTGTCTAGAAATACTAACAATACAGGTAGATGCCTATATGCTCATAAAGTTGAACGGTTACTATGGCACCAGCATCTTGGTCATGCCAATATGGATACTATATCCAGGCTATCGACCAAGAAGCTAGTTAGAGGCTTGCCCGACATCACATTTAAAAAGGATACCGTATGTGCCGAACGTGAGTTGAATAAGGCAACCAAGTTATCGTTTCATTCCATAAACTCTGTAAGTACTACTAGACCCTTGCAACTACTCCATATGAATTTATTTGGCCCTAGTAGAGTAGCCAATCTTGGTGGAAAACTCTATGCCTTTGTTATTGTTGATGACTTTTCAAGATTTACTTGGGTTTTTTTTCTTGTAAATAAAAGTGATGCTATTTTGGTTTTCAAGATTTTTGTTAAGAAAGTTCAAAACGAAAAAGGCTACATGATTACTCGTATCCGAAGTGATCATGGAGGCGAGTTCGAAAATTCTGATTTTGAAAAGTTTTATGATTCAAATGGTTTTGATCATGAGTTTTCTTGTCCAAGAACTCCTCAACAAAATGGTGTTGTGGAGCGAAAGAATAGGACTCTTGGCGATATGGCTAGAGTCATATTGAACAAGTTTTCACTTTTGAAATACTTTTGGGCTGAAGCTGTCAGTACAGCATGCCACATTTTAAATAGGGTACTTATTCGTTCTATTACGAAGAAAACACCCTATGAGCTTTGGTTTGGGAGGGCCCCAAATGTTTTTTATTTTAGAGTTTTTGGCTGTAGATATTTTATCCTTAACACCAAAGACAACTTAGGCAAATTTGATGCCAAAGCTGACGATCGTATTTTCCTTGGTTATGCTGCCAAGAGCAAGGGATATAGATTTTTTAACAAATGCTCATTAATTGTGGAAGAGTCTACAAATGTAACTTTTGATGAAGATAACAGTGTAGCAGCTACTCTTGATGATGATATTGAGCCATCAACTTCTACTCCAATGAATACCACAACCGAAACCAATTCTTTGGAGGGCTTGCCAAAGAAATTATCTTTCAAGCCATCGCATCCAGAAAACTTGGTGAATGGTGAGGTTTCACGTGGAGTAACTACTAGATCATCATTAAGAGACTCTATTGCTAGCACTGCCTTTATTTCACAAATTGAGCCGAAAAACATTTTAGAAGCTTTTAATGATGAATTTTGGATTTCTGCTATGCAAAAGGAACTCAACCAATTCCAGAAGAGCCAAGTATGGGAACTCATTGCTAGACCAGCTAATCACTCGATTATTGGTACCAAATGGGTTTTTAGAAATAAAGTGAATGAAGATGGTTCAGTCACACGCAACAAAGCTCGTCTAGTAGCTCAAGGATACAACCAAGAGGAAGGTATCGACTACGATGAGACGTATGCTCCTGTTGCTAGATTAGAATCCATTCGAATGCTTTGTGCATTTGCAAATTTTCAAAATTTTAAATTATTTCAAATGGATGTTAAAAGTGCTTTCTTGAATGGTTTTATTAAGGAGGATGTTTATATAAAACAACCCCCTGGCTTTGAAAATCACAAATTTCTCGGCCACGTGTTCAAGCTAAAGAAAGCGTTGTATGGCCTCAAACAAGCCCCTAGAGCTTGGTATGAACGGCTAAGCAATTTCTTGCTTGACAAAGGTTTTTCAAAAGGAAAAATTGACACTACACTTTTCATAAAATCTTTCAAAGACACTATTCTTTTAGTACAAATATATGTAGATGATATTATCTTTGGTTCTACTGATGAAACTCTTTGTCAAGATTTTGCTAAGTGTATGCAGACCGAGTTTGAGATGAGCATGATGGGGGAGCTCAACTACTTTCTTGGGCAGCAAGTCAAACAAATGTCAAATGGGACCTTCATCTGTCAGTCGAAGTATACAAAGGACATGCTGAAGAAATTCGACCTTGACAACGTCAAACCAATCAGCACTCCTATGGCTACTTCAACCAAACTTGAACCAGATGATAGTGGCAAACCCGTAGATCAACGTAAGTATCGAGGTATGATAGGCAGTCTACTCTATCTTACTGCAAGTCGCCCTGAAATTATGTTTAGCATTTGCCTGTGTGTTAGATATCAAGCAAATCCGAAGGAATCACACATGACCGCGGTTAAGCGTATCTTTCGATACCTTAAGGGTACGGTTACAGTGGGCCTATGGCATCCCAAGTCAACATCATTTCACCTCATTAGTTACTCTGATGCTGACTTCGCCGGATGCAAAGTCGACCGTAAAAGTACGAGCGGTACGTGTCATTTATTAGGAAAAGCTTTAGTCTCTTAGTTTAGCAAGAAGCAGAATTCTGTCGTACTATCCACAACAGAAGCTGAATACATCGCAGCTGGGCGTTGTTGTGCACAAATTCTGTGGATGAAGAAAACCCTTGAAGACTATAATTTATCTTTCATGCATATTCCAATCTTTTGTGACAATACTAGTGCTATAAATCTGACTAAGAATCCTATTTGTCACTCACGCACGATGCACATTGAAATTCGTCATCACTTTTTGCGTGATCATCAGCAAAATGGCACGATTAACTTAGAATTTATTGACACTGATCATCAGTTAGCAAACTTCTTCACAAAACCATTATCCGAAGAGCGCTTCAATTTTTTTGTCGTGAACTTGGAATTTAAATAAAGCTGTTATAAATTAAAATCAACCTGCGTAAATATTGAATATATCGTGATTCTCTTATGATGAACTTGCTATGGGTACAAGCCGAAAGGGCCCTTCTGACAACAAGGCGTAAAAGCCTAAGCGACACGGTGCACTAGTCCTCAGGACTACCGCTAGCTGGGATCCGGCCCCTGCAGCTAACCCATGGCAGCTTCAAAATATTAAATTATGATATAATTCTTTGTTTATTATATGGTTTATTTTTATTTATCATATACTGAAATACTATGATTTTAATTTCATATTGCTGCTTCAAACTCACTTTCTGTTATTCTTTTGTTTACTAATTGGATCTTTCCTATCTTTATACTCATATCTATATTGGTTTGTCTATTACTTAACCAATATTTTTTTGTTTCTGCCTGATTTCTATTCTGTGACCAGGACCCGAAATTCGGGCCGAACTCTGCTCCTACCAGAGTTCGGGCCGAATTCGGCCCGACTGTTCCAGAACCGGGAACAGTCTCAGTCGTTGATCAAGAATTAGATCCAATGGCCATGATTAGGTCCGACCAAGAGAAACCCTTCTCCTATATTCAGTTTCTCTTCCCTTTCCTTCTTTCTTACCACCTTTCCACCTTCTCAAACACAATTCTCTCAAAACCCTAACCCTATTTTCTCCTCTTTAGTGCTCCATTCTTTCCCAAACTCAAGGAGAAGGCTTATTTTTTAATTCTCTTCCATTGTTCATCACTAGTTTGAGGTATAATTCCTTACTTTTCTATATCTCAAATTTCTTATCTTCTATCTATTGTGTTATGGCTCCACGATTGCTCAACCGCGAAAAGAGACTTCGGACTGAGGGCGCATCCTCGTCGAATGCTCCTCCTTCCATTTAGCCGCCCGTTGCACCACCCATTGCACCGGCCATTGAACAACAAATCCATCCGTTGTTCAATCCTCCACGTCCCCATAATCCAAACACTTACGACGATCTAAGTTTTGTATCACTAGATGTCTCAAATGATTGGTTTAGTGATTTTCGGACACGTCCAGTATTTGTGGGACACCCCATCAACTTTACTATATTCTCACAATATGATGCACTATTTCATGACCTTTGCCTTGATGAACTCTTTACCTCAAATTCGGTCATTTATCGTAGTTCCATTCAAATATTTTACTACAACTTAACCCATGATGACACTCATATTTATTCATGAGTTGCGGGAATTGATATCTCCTTTGATGATTTTGAATTGGTCGAATATCTTGAACTTCAAGAGCCAAATTCTTAGGAAAAGCTTGTTGAGGCTAGATCCTTTATCTTTTCCGAAAGAATTTTACTAGAAAGCTTCAAGGATGACCTGTGTAGCCCTAACACACGTCCTCGAAAGCTTTTGGCAAAATTCCTCAATCTTTATTTCTATGAGCTTCATCGAATCATTTTCAACACCATTCTAGCCAAAGTGGGTTCTACCGATGAAGTCACTTATTTTGAGATCTCAGCATTATACCATCTCCACTTCCATGTTCCCTTTAACCTTCCATGTACAATGATGGATTGGATGATCAACTGTAGGAAGAAACCAAGATCTTTGGTTTATGCATTATACCTTCCTATGATCTTTCGTGCGTTCCATGTACCGCTTGATGAATGTCCATTCTTACCTGCCCCTGCCTTCCTCTCTAAGGCAAGGAGGCTTCAGGCGGCCATTGGCTCACCAGTAGTGTCTGAGCATTCTGATGATGAGCCAGATGCCCCTCCTCTTGGACAGGATCCTCCTCCTCCTCCTGCCACTCTTGAGTCTCTTCAGGCCATGCTCCGAGATCGCTTCACTTTGGAGGACGAACGATGGACTCAGCTGGATTATCGGACTACCTTGCAGATGAGTGCTATCAGCAACTCGCTGCATGATATTCGGTATTCCATGTCTCGTCATCCCTCCATGCCCATTCCTATGGAGCGAGACCCAGGTCGTGAGGGATTCCGTATCGATGACCCTTGGGTTCGTCGCTACATGGATCCGGATACGGTATTTGTGGACCCACGTCGCTCCTTTACTGATGCTTCGGACGATGCCGGGCCCACTCATGCTCGATGATGGATATGCACTACATTTGATGCAGCTACTGAGGATCTTAGATTATGTTTATGCATTTTGCTTTAGTTGCTTTTCTATACTTGCTTTGTAGTAGACTTATTATGGGTTGTGCTTTTGAGACTTTGGCAGTTCTATTATCAGTTTCTATGTCATTATGACTCTTGGTTATTAACTTAGTTTAAATGCAGTTTTCTCTCTTTTGGGTGTGTTTGCCAGCTATTATTTATATACCTCATATTGCTAAATGCCAAAAGGGGAAGATATGTGTATATTCTGTTCTGTTTGGTTTACATGTGCTTTTGGAAGAATATTATTAACAGGCCAACAAGATTCACAGCATTATTTATGGGGGAGCTATTCTTAAGCTCGGCACTAATTATGGGGGAGCTATGTCGTTATATGTCTCCAGGTATGGATATTGAATATACAATTATTATTTTGTCAATTATCAATATGGGTGAGATTGTTGACACAAAGTCACAGTCAACCAAATATTGATAACATTGACAAAATAATACTTGTGATAATTCAATACGACACACGACAACTACATCCAGCTCAAGCCAGACGACAGCTCAGTTTTACAAATACGAGTCATTTTTTTGAGTCTGTACTTTTATAGTTATTGAGTCTAGAATGATTGTAAGCTGAGTTATGTTGGGCTATTGAGACTCAACCCATAACCTATCCAAATCCATAAATCTCCACATCCAAAATCAGCCCACTGGACCCTGGGACCCATTCTGTGCTCTGGAGACAGAGTTCGGGCCGAACTTTGCCTCCACACAGAGTTTGGACCGAACTCTGTCCCCTAAAAAATCAGCACCGTAATTTTTAGGGCTGGCTGGTTGCTAGTTGTCCAACGGCCAAATATTTGAAAATTCCTACCAGAATTCTGGCCGAATTCTGCCTGTTAAAACCCTATAAATAGGCCAAGAATTCTCTTATTTTTATTCATCCAATCTTCTCTTCTCTTCTCTCTTAAGATCAATATAAGCCATACCCTTCTTCATCTACTAGCCACAAGTTTCCTAAGTCTCGAGTGCTCAGCATCTCTCAGTTAGGAGTCTTGTGCAAGAGTTCAAGAAGTAGCTTGGAAAATTCCAAGCATCGCCACTGCGATCCATTGTAAGAAGTTGACGTGCTCTTCTGAAGAAAAGGCATGGGGTGTAACTAATATTTCACAAATAGTGGATTTAATCCTGAGCTAGAGTTCTCAGGCCTGGACTAGTCCTCCACGAGGGAAACCAGGTTAAAATTGGCTGTGTTTGCGTATGCTCTCTTGCTCCTTATTTATTTCTGCATTTACTCTGATTAATTTTAGATTGTGAAAGAGTTAATTTTTTAATTGGCTATTATTGCTATAAACTCTATTCACCCCCTCTAGAGTTGCCATCTGTTCTTCAGTAGATTACAATATGTACATCTAGCATGCATGTTTATACTAGGAGTATGTTGATAGTGATGTCTATAAGTTGGGTGATGATAGTTACGTGCAGCAGTAGAGTGAGTATGGTGACTGTGTGCAGCAACAAGATAACTATAATGATTATAGTGACTGTGTGCAGCAGCATAATGTTGATAATAATTACGTGTATGTGTCTTACGTGCTGTATGTGAATAGGTGTACATGAAATAATGATTTTGTGTAGCATGTGGATGAGTGTTCTTGTGGTGACGTGCCTTTTTGTGTTGAGTTGGCACGTATTTGTACGTGTTGTGACTATGAGACTGAACTTGCGGTTGAATAACCTGCTTGCCCAGTTTGATCTCTAATTTCTTAGAGACAGCATTCAACTCATCACATTTAGCAATACGACCGTGTATTCTACCTGTAGCAATTTTGAACTTATTTTTCTCTTTAGCATGTTCTTTGTTTAAAGCTGTGATGTCAAGTATTTGTTTCTCAATGATTGATTCGGCATCGTGTAAGCATAATTTAAGCTTGGATACCTTTTCAGTATTTTTCGTGGGTGTAGTGTTTCTAACATCTTCTATTAAACATGAAAGTCTATGGATCTCGGTTTCGTAGTCCTTGATCTTATCCTTTGCATGTTTATAATTATTGATTACCTTTTTGTGATCTTCGAGTAGATCACCAAAAGAATCACCAAGTTCATCAAATGAGAAATCATTATGAGAATCTTTTACCTTTTCTGAAGTCGCCATTAGATAGACGTTAGTCGTGTTTTGGGGAGAGCCTTCTTCCTAATCTGAATCACTAGCCTCACTTTTATGCCAGATGCTAGTGTTGGCATACTTCCTTGTAGTTGGCTTCTTGTACGACTTCTCATATCTGCTTTCCTTCTTTGCTAAAGGACAATCTTTCTTGACATGTCCCGCTTTTTTGCATCCGAAGCAGGTGGGTTCTTCCTCATCGTCTCTTTGTTCTCCTTTCTTTTTGTTGAAGCGTAGAAACCTTTTGAAGTTTCGAACTAAGAGATCTTGATCGTCACCTTCGGAGTCATCATCATCAGTGTCTTCTGAGCTAGTTTTTCGGCGATGAGCTCTCAATACAATCTCCTTCTCTTTTGGAGCTATTTCTTCGAAGTCTTTTAGATCGAGCTCATGCATCATCAACTTACCCATCAACGTTTCTAGTAACATTGCCGTGAGATCATTGCCTTCAATGATCGTCGTGACTTTGGGGGTCCAAACCTTCGACAATCTTCGTAGCACTTTGTATATCTTCTCATGGTTTGAATAATCTTTTCCAAGAGAAGATAGTGGGTTAACGATGTCGAGGAATCTGGTGAACATTTGAGTGATCGTCTTATTTGGCTTCATCTTGAAAGCCTCGTACTCTTGTGTCAGACAACTGACTTTTGATTCTTTGACTTGAGTTTCCCCTTCATGAGTCACCTCCAAAAGCTTCCATACTTCGTGCGAGGTGGTGCATGTGGAGAACCTGTTGAATTTAGTCCTGTCTATGGCAGAGAAAAGAGCATTAATAGCCTTAGCATCTAGACTTGCCTATTTTTTCTCCTGATCAGTATACTTGTCGTGAGGTTTCTCGACGAGACTCCCCACGACAGTTATTCTGGAAGGTTTCTTGTAGCCATCAGTGACTACAGTCCACAGGTCAAAGTCTAGAGACTTAAGATAAAAACTCATTCTAGTCTTCCAATATGTGTAGTTGGTCCCATCAAATAGGGGTGGCCTATTTGTGGATTGACCCTAACCATAGTTGGTAGAGATGGGTTGTGTGGTTGCCATAGATCAACTCTAGGATGTAAATCCTGTATCAAGAGTACATAGCTCTGATACCAATTGAAGTACGTGTAGACAACTCTACAGGGGGGTGAATAGAGTACTTGTGACAATAATGATCAATTAAAAAAAATCAACTCTATTCGATCCCAACTAGTAAATAATTAATCAGAGTATAAAGCATATGCAGACACATCAATTTTTAACCTGGTTTCCCTCGTGGAGGACTAGTCCAGGCCTGAGAACTCTAGCTCAGGATTGAAATCCACTATTTGTGAAATAGCTTTACAACCACGTGCCTTTACACAGAAGAGCACGCCAACTTCTTGAAAGATCGGTGAGGCAAAACTTAGAATTTTCCAAGTGAGTTCGTTAAGACTCTTGCACAAAACTTCTAATTGACTCGTACCGAGCACCTTGTAGGCTTGGAAAGTTTTATGGCTAGTAGATGAGAAGAGTACTTTAGGATGTATAGGCTACAAGAATAGAAGATAAGAGAAGATTGGATGAATTAAAATGGAAGAAAAGGGTGCCAATATATAATAGTTCTGGGAGGCAGAGTTCGGCCAGAACTCTGTCCAAAAATTCAAAAAATTTGGCCGTTGGACAACTTGCAATGAGCAATCCCTAAAAATTAGCTCCTAGAAATTAGGAGACAGAGTTCGGCCCGAACTTTGTGTGGGGGCAGAGTTCGGCCCGAACTCTGCCTTCTTGGATACAGAATGCTCATGGGCTGTTGGGCTTTCGCAGTTTGGCTTTTTGTTTGTGGAGCTTTTTGGTTATCTAGTCTATGGGTGAGTTACTCAGTGCGACTAACGTACAATAGCCTAGACTCAATAAAATTGTAAAAATACAGACTTCCGATTACAAGTTCCAGCAGTATTCGTCGAGCAGTCATCGAGGATGATTGTCTGACTTGATATGTGTTAGTCGTCTGATTTGTAGCTTTGATGACAATTTATGTGTCGAGTTGGATCATGTCAAATATCGATTTATAAATTATCAAGATTAGGTTGACTGCGATCAAGTTTGGGTCAACAAACTACTGGATAAGTATTTGTTTTATATGGTGCACCAGTCAGTTGGAGGTCTATGTTACAGGCTACGGTTACACTATCGACTACGAAAGTAGAGTATATGGTACTAACAAAGGCAGTGAAAGAAGTCCTATGGCTTTGTGGTTTCATTAATGACTTAGGGGTGAAGCAGGATGTAGTTGATGTGCATTGTGATAGTATGAGTGCTATCCACTTGGCAAAGAATCAAGTCCATCGTGCAAGGACCAAGCATATTGATGTTCGCTACCACTTCATACGGGATGTTGTAGAAGACGGTGATATTATACTTGAAAAGGTGCATACCAAGGACAACCCCGCTGATATGTTGACTAAGGTTGTTCCTGGGGCTAAGTTCCAACATTGCTTGGACTTGCTCCAAGTCCTACAAATTGCTTGAGAGCCCTTAGGGCCGGACTTGACGAGTGGTTGATTTGGTGAAGCTATGTGGTGGAGAAGTGTCGGCTCAATTTTGTAGCAAAATCTTGCCGAGGTGGAGATATGAAGAAAATTGTCCAAAAATAGGCCCATGACCTTTTTGACCATATATATGGTAATCCTATACAAGATTGTATTTGACCATATATATGGTAATCCTATATAGGATTAGGATTATATTTTTTAGCCTACATAGGATTGGATTTCTATGCTATATAAAGGGGTCTATAGGTTCTCCTTGAGATATCTCGTTGTGCTCAAGTTGTTGAATAAGTTCAACGCAAGAGAGCTAAAGTTGTTGAATAAGTTCAACAAAAAAAATTTTGAGAGATTTTTTTTATCTTTGTGATAGAGAGTACTTGAGTGTAAGGAGAGAAGTGGTGAGAGCTATTGTAATTCCTTTTTCTTCTTTATAGTGGAATTAAATCACCCTCGTTTGTGGAAGTAGGCATCTTGGCCGAACCACGTAAATCATTGACTTTGTGGTTGTGAATTTTCTCTGAGTTTCTTGGGTTTATTTCCGCTGTGCCACAATATATATATATATATATATATATATATATATATATATATATATATATATATATATATATATATATATATATGTCATATTTTAACCAGTGTTCTAAATTTCGGCCTAAGCGGCCGCCGGCCGCACCGATAACCCCTAGACGGTAGTCATAGGCGGTTATATGGCCTAGGCGGCCGCCTAGACCGAAATTTTTTCAAAAAATTGAAAAAAAAAAATTTTTTGACTTTTTGAACTTACCTCGGCTGTCGCCGCCATCGCCGGCATCGTCTCCCGCCACCGCCGTCGCGTCGTCTCCCGTTGCCGCCGTTGGAGTATGCTGCTGCTGCCGGTGGAGTATGGAGAGTGGAGAGGGGAGAGGGAAGGGAGATGGAGGGAGGGCAGACTCAGACTCTCCTCTCCCCCTTTTTATTTAGGTCATGAATATACAAAAAAAAATTCATATAAAAAAGTACGGAAGAGGATTCGAACTCAAAACCTTTGTGAAAATGACTTATACACTTGCTACTAACTATAAGAGCACATGAGATTTTATGTTTTTTTACATATAAGTCATATATAACTGTAATTAACATATATTTAGGAAGAAATTTTTTTTAACCTAGGCGGCGCGAAGGCGCCTACAAGGCGGCCCTCCGGTGCACCAACTCTGCCTAGCGAAATTTAGAACATTGATATTAACAAAATTCTTAATGGAGAAGTTGGTTAGCATGTTGGGTTTAAGTAATGGTTTTGTTGTAGGAAGGTCAACTGTTCGAGCGTCAGTCCAGTTAGTTCTTTTTTTTCTCTTGTTTTTTCCTTTCCTGTTTTTGTCCTTTCCTTTTCCTTTTTCCTTTCGTGTCTTTTCCTTTCCTTTTCCTTTCGTGTCTTTTTCTTCCCGTCTCCTTTCCTTTCCTTTCCTCTCCCTTCTCTCTCCTCTCTCCACCACCGCCTCTACCACCATCACCACCACGGCACCCCCACCAACACCATCGCCGTCAGCAACAACAACAGCACCACCACTAGAGTCTCCACCACCACAACCACCGGTCACTTTTTTTTTGAATTTTTTTTGAAATTTTATAATAGGCTCGCCTAGGGCCTTTTCGTTGCGGCCGGCGGTCGCCTAGCGCCTAGTTGCCGCCTAGGCCGATTTTAGGACACTGCAACCACATAAATGCGGAATACTTTTTTAAGAAGTAATTAATTCTCGAAATGTAAAAGAAATAAACAGATATAATAAATTTGGAGACATACTACAACACACGGTACAACATATAGATAAGTAAAGTAAGTAAATTGGAACATAGAAGTCTGAAATATGAGTTGAGCTTTCACTTAGTGAATCTGGATCTTGTATTTACTGAAAAGTCGCAACCTTTCAAAGCACACAAATGGAAGCCCAGTTAAAAAAAAGACACTTTCCTGAATTACAAACGAGCCAAGGGTAGCCAAATAAAATCAATAAAGTGAGTTAGGATGTACTATATCACCAAAATAAAAAGAACAATCAAAGGTTCATTAACTTGTGTAACAACATAACAGTTGATATCTGCTTAAAAAATAACAACAACAATAACAATGACCACTACAATAAAACCTATATCCAAAAATATTGGGGTTGGCTGATTGAATCCTTTTCATCCATTCAGCCTTGGTAAGGTCCATGTCCATATCAGGTTAATTAATAAGTAAAAAAATCAGGTTAGCCAAATTCTTCAATGTACATTTAGACATATTAATCAACTATCTGAGGCTTCATGGAAGCTTTTGTTTTCGAACCATCTTGACTGCTCTCATTTATGACATCCTCAAATAAAGCTAATGTAAGCTTCTTATAATAAACTCATTTGAGGCTACATAGAAGCTTTTGTTTTCAAACCATGTCTATTGTTCTCCTTATGACATCATCATTTTAAGCTAATGTCAGCTTCTTATAAATAAACTCATTTGATACTTAATCCCTTTCATATGGTCACTCATCCGCAGAAGATCCTAAAGTAGAATTATAAGATACATATTTTTACTAAAGAACGAGAAAATAAAGGCGTTGAATTGAATTCCCTCTAAAACTTGTTAGTATATCAATTAAGACGACCCATTAAACTACAAGCTATCAGCTTTCAACTTATGAAAATTTTGAGCAACTCCAAAAATCATTTCTTTACCAAGAAAAGTTACGCATCCATTAGCAATAGAAGAAAATAACAAGTATATATATTTCATTTAATTATGGCGGTAAACATAATCTCATATAAATGATTGCAAAATAAAAAATTAACATAATTCCAGAGTATAAACATCCCCAACAAAAGAGAAATTTCTCAACCTCCTCTATATTCCAGAGTATACCTGAACACCATCCGCAGTAGTCCTTCCAGCAGAAGTCGATCGACTGGTGAGGCGGTGTGATCTTGTATCCTTCCAGAGGGAACCTCATACAGTACTTCTCCCTCGGGTCAAAATCCTCCAGCCTCAGTCCCTTCTTCAACATCGTCGTCGCCTTGCCCACAGAGTATCTGCAAATTGCAGACTAATTTTTTTTTTTACCAAAACAATACCAAATTCCAAATTAAAAATGATGATCGACTTCGATCCATATGTAATTCCCAGTTGTAGGTTGAGCACAAGATCATAGTTTCTTTGTCCCCTTAAAACAACAAGGCCCCTCCTATGTTCTTCATCGACTGAACACACTTGTCGAACACCCTTCAAATTATAATTAATATCACAGATGATATCTCCAGCCTCCCCATCAGATTCCTAAATACAAATCCTGGGAAAGCCCTTGATAGGATATGATATACAGCAATGATTTAAGAAAACTTATGTGGGCACACACAACCTAGAATATAGTATAAAAGAAAAAGAAATAGAAGAAAATAAAAAATTATTCAACCAATTATGTACCAAATTCATAATAAGACTATGTCTATTGTTATTGTCGGGGCACAATTTTTGATGGAAAACTGAGAAAATGAACGATAATCTAAAAAAATTTCGTAACCGTAGCAAACAAAAGTAGCACTTCTAAACAAAAGGTACGAATCGAAATGCTAACAGCAGCAGCGGTGACAGACGAAAGATGGAAGATGCCCTGCTGGTGTGAATGACCACCATTGCTCAAAGCATAATTCGCCCCACACGAATAGCTTTCAGGAACCAGCAAGTTCGTCGAAGAACTCTGGAACACTTTGCTCTTCTGACAACTCGGATGGCAGCGGACTCCTGCTGTGCTAAGTGACGGTGGTGTAACGCTACTCTTCTCACTCAAATTTTGTAGTAATTCATAAGGAATTTTGAACACTGTACTTGCATTAAGAAACAATTATGTACTCTATGTTCTATTACTTGTTATCCCACTGTGAGAGAAGAGAGCCTTATATAAGCTCTTGCAGTAACTGCCTAGTTAGTAGAACATTCATGACGTAGAAAAAACTGCCCCGAACGTACGTAACCGCTCAAATCGTATATAGACACAATCTGAGTCAACTTGCACACAACACGCGCAACTTGTGCCACCCGCACAACTTGCACACTTTGTGCACAGCATGTACAGCACCACTTGTGCCACTTGCGCTATACTGTACCATACATACTATGCGCAACCTACAGAAGCCGCACAATATGCATACTGCGCTACTCGTACAACGTGTACCACTTGCGCCACTTGTGTACCATGTTCATCCTGTGCAAACCGCAGAACGCACACAACTTGCGTACCGCACACAACCTGCGTAAACCGTACAATGTGCACAATTGGCTGCGCAAGAGGCTTGCACAACGAGTGCAACTTAAGTGCACTGTATGCCTATTGACGATGCTGGCATGCTAAGTGCAAAGTGTACCCAAAATGCCATACTATGCCACATGAGCCCATGAGTCCGAGTCCGAGTCCGAGTTGCTAAGCCCCTACGGGGCTTAGCTTCAATGGAAATAAATTTTCTAAGAGCAAAAAGCATGAATGCTTCATTGTTGATTTAGCCTTTTTCCTATTAGAAAAATACCCCGACATGGCACACCCATGTGCATCTTCACACCACATGTGCATCTCTAAAAGAGCATAGCTAATATATAGAGATACAACTCCTTTGGCCTAGCCGATGTGGGATTAAAATTCTAAAACAAAAGGCCAAACTCCAACAATCCCCCATATTTCTCTATATATGGGTTTGAGTGTTTCCTACAGTAACTGCCCATCATACATTAGGAGAGATGTCGCTGACGACTTGAATCTTCCCGCATGGGTCAAATAATATATTATAATACAAGAATGGACAAACCCTTGACTTCTGCACCATAGTTGAAATTCTTCCCACTCACATAACACATGAGCTTATGGCTATACTTTAAAGGCCCTGTGCCAGCCTGGTTTTAGCGTATAATTTTGGGCGTCTAGTAGTTTACCCTCAAGAGACGGCCTAATATCTCTTTGTCCGTATACTATAGGTGAGTTCTTTGTTAAAGTGACATGGCATGAAGCGCTTTGCGCTTCCCTTACGGTTCTACGTCGCTATGATATGGCCTGAAGCCAAGGCCTTACCTCGTATTGGAAACCTCATCGTAGTTTCATACTACTATAGCATGAGGTCACCACCTCTTTGTAGTGCCAAACTACCCAACATGAAGCCTTTGGCTCCCTTACGATATTACACCGCAACGATATGGCTTATAAGACCGAGGCTTTACCCCTATCCGGGTACCTCATGTGGTGTCGTGCCTCTATAAGATGAGGAACCCCTCCACTTTGTAGTGCTGACTATAACCTCTTTCATTTCAACATACAACATTAGGCTATTGCCTATTTGCGATGCTACGCCGCTGTGACTTGGCTCATACAGCCGAGGCATTACCCTTTTCGGGAACCTCATGGTGAGTCACCTCACAGTAGCATGGAGTTTCACTCCTTGTAGTGCTGCACTACCGTGCTTCCTGTAAAGCACACCAGACATTCACTCTGCCTGAGAACTCATTAAGGCGTTTAAGCCAACCTTCCCACATGATCCATTTTTTGCAGAAAATAACAGTAGACAACAGTAGTTGTAGGTCCGTAACCTCTCCATTCCAGAGGACAAGAACCCACCGTTCTTGATATTTTTTCGGTTAATAGTTCTCCCTTAACCAAAAGCTAGATGTCTAGTAGATTTTTCTTTGAACTAATAGCATAAAACTTTATAGTAGGAATGTAATAACACAATATCAGAATAACTTCAAGCCCATTTTATAAGCTGTGTCATCGACCAACTGGCGCTTGAGGCCCTTGGTGAACAGATCAGCCAGGTTCTTCTGACTCCGAACATCAATCACTATAATAACACCCCTTTTGATGAGATCGTGTACTGTTCTGTGCTTCAACCGTACAATCTTCTTTTTTCTGTTGAAGAGGTCATTTGATGCCACCGCTGCAGTCGCCTAGTTGTCCCAGTATATCGGTATTGTCGATATTTGTGGCCTAACTGCCGAAGAAGTAGACTATGCCCTTGCCGCAGTCGCCTGGTTGTCCTAGTATACATGAGCTTCCAAAGTCATTCTTTTTCCTCTACTGCAATATCAAGTACAAAGAACTCAAATTCCATAGATGATCGCAAGGGCATATTCTGCTTCTTCGATTTCCATGATATAGCAGCTCCATCCATTGTGAAAATGTATCCACTTGTGGACCTGTCGCTATCCAGCTCTGAGCACCAGTAGGCATTACTGAAGCCTTGCACTATTGACACATCTCCGCTGTAGTACAGTACATATGTCTAAGTCTTCTTGAGATATCTCACAACCCGTTTCACAGCTTTTCAGTACTCAATGTCTGGGTTGATCGTGAAAAGACTCAGCATTCCCACGACAAAAGCTTTGTCAGGCCTTATGGCAGTAGTAGCATACATCAAACTCTCGATTACGCTCATGTACTCCAGCTACCTGACGCTTTCCCCTGAATTAGGCTTCAGCTTTAGATCATACCTGTACGACGTATCGATCCCTGGAAGATCCTGATACCAGAAACGTGTGATCATCTTCTTAATATAATAAGACTACGATAGCGCTAGTCCAGTGTCTGTCCGGATGATCTTGATCCCTAAGATTACATCAGCTTCCACCAAGTCGTTCATACTAAACTTGCTCGAGATGAACTTCTTTGTCTCCGTGACACAACCCATATTCGTACCCAGTATAAGAATGTTGTCCACGTATAGACAAATGATCACACCTCCTCCTTCAGTGGACTTCGTATAAACACACTTGTCCGTCTCACGGACTATGTAGCCATTTAACCTTATAACCTTGTCAAAGTTCTCATGCCACATCTTGGGAGCCTGTTTAAAACCGTACAAGAATTTCACCAACTTGAAAAATTTGTCTTCAAGACCCTTGACGGCAAATCCCTCTGACTGTTGCATATAAATCACTTTGGTCAGCTCACCATTTAGTAAAGCCGTTTTCACATCCATCTGATGTATCACCATCTTATGTATCGCAGCGAGAGCAATCAACATTCTGATTATGGTCATCCGGGCTACTGGAGCATACGTGTCAAAGTAGTCGATCCCCTGCTTCTGAGAAAACCCCTTGGCTGCCAACCTAGCCTTGACCTTGTCAATAGTTCTGTCTTCTTTCATCTTTTTCTTGAAGATCTATTTGCATCCGATGGGTTTAGCTCTTTCAGGAAGATCAACCAACGCCTAAGTGTTATTTGAGGTGATGGAATCAATTTCATTGTCAATCGTCTCCTTCCAGAAAATTGCATCTCTAGTTTTCATCGCCTCATCATAGGTAAGCGGATCTGCTTCCACATGATAGGTGACAAAGTCACTTTCGAAGTCCTTCGGCCTCCTCACATGCTTCGCTGATGGCTCAGCTAGTTCTGGTTCAACCATTTTTTAATAATAACATCTTCTTGGAATACTTCTTTATTGAAAACTTCAGTTTCTTGTGCACCCTCATTATTCTCCAGAATATCTGCAAGAACAATATTCTTGTGCCTTGGAAATTTGTCTTCAAAATATTCTGCTTTGCGAGATTCAATGATATAATATGACTCAATATCAAGAAATCTTTGAGCATCACTCTTCTCGGCATACCCTAAGAATATCGTCTTTGTAGTCCATATCCCAAGCTTCTGAATCTTCACATCTAAAAGCTTGACATATGCCAGACACCCGTACACTCGCATGACATTCAAGTTAGGTCTAACCTTGAACCAGAGTTTATGAGGAGTAATGTCTGAAGTTGCATGAGGTACTCTATTTAGAATAAAAGTGGCCGTCAATGCAGCTTCTCCCTAATAGTACTTTGGAAGACTCGCAGTCAACAGCATTGAGTTAATCATTTCTGTTAACGTTCTGTTCTTCCTCTCTGCTATTCTGTTTGATTGATGAGAGTACAGAGCCATAGTCTCATTGACAATTCCATGTTCTTTGTGGAACAATACGAATTTATGAGACCTGTACTCTCCACCTCGATCACTTCTTATTCTCTTGAGTTGTTATCCAGTCTGCCGCTCAGCTTCGGTTCTGAACTTCTCGAATGGTTCGTCTTAGCCTTCAACAAGTAGACGAACACATACTTAGAGAAGTCATCGATGAAGGTTATAAAATACTTTATCCCGGCATTTGTAGAGAACTATTTGAAGTCACCGATATCGGAGTGTACCAACTCTAGAAGATCTGTACTTCGATAAACCAAAGGAAAAGGTTTTCTTGTGATCTTCGTTTGAGCACAAACTTTACATTTCTTTACCTTACCCCCACATTTGGAGATAAGTCCTAGACTAGACATTCTGTTTATTCATTTACAATGAAAATGCCCTAGCGTATTATGCCAAAACTTAAGAGTATAAGTAGAAGGGGTGATTGCATTAATTATATTGGACTAATTTACAAACTAAATTTTGAACATTCCTTCGGTATAAAAAGCTTCCCCGAAATATTTCCCTTAATAGACATCACCATCTGGCCAACATTGATGTCTATCTTGAGGCCTGCATTGCAGAGTAGGCCTTCCGAGATCAGGTTCTTTGCGATAGCAGGTGCATGCTTCACACCTTGAAACGTCAAAGACTTTTCCGAAGTCAGCTTCAAAACTACCGTCCCGATCCCGAGCACTTCAGCTTATGCCGGGTTTGCCACCATAACCACTTCAGAAGTTGGTGTATAGGTAGTGAACCACTCCTTACTGGAGCAGACATGGCAGGTGGCTCCAGTATCTGTCCACCAGTCAGAGTCAGCCCCCACTGCATCGACTTGTGCAATCATAGCAACAACTTCATTGATCATAGACACCTTGCTAGGCTCTCCTTGCTCTGATTGCTTGGTTTTTGCTTTGCATTCATTCTTGAAGTGGCCCTTCTTGCCACACTTGAAACAAGGCATCTGAGACTATGCCTTCTTTTTCTTGAAGGAAGTACCCTTCAAACTCGGATTGTTAGGGTCCTTCTTTTTGCTGTAGGAAGCCGCATGTTTTCCTCTTGGTTTCCTGGTATGAACTAGATTGGCGTTAGCCAATTGCTTGTACGGTGCGTCCACCTTCAGTTGAGCCCTCATCTGGTCCTCAACGTAAATTTCTTGCAGGAGATCATCGAGATTAACCTACATCTTCTTTAATTGCATGTTTGCATATAACTTGGTCCACCCAGTAGGGAGCTTCGAAATGATCCCTCCTATAACAAACTTGTCGGAGAGAGGCATCGTATCGTCTTCCAACTTCTGTCGCTTCAGGAACTCCTTCACTTGCGGCAGCATTGGCTTCTCATCCTCAAAGAACCACTTGTGATATTTCTCAACAAGAAATATCTTACTGCGGTTCTTATCATCTTCGTACAGTTTCTCCAGAGATTCCTAACTCTCTCTGGCAACAGTCTTTTTTGAATAAGATTCGGCAAGGGAATCTTCTACAGCATTTAGGATCATAAGCCTACAAATGCTATTGTTCCTTCTCTATTTGGCCTGGTTCTTAGTAGCCGCAGCAATTGCGGCTGCAGATCCAGTCTCTGGAATAGGTTCAGTCTCATACAGTACGTGATCAACACCAGAGAACTAAATATTGAGGAAAACCTTTCTTTTCCTGATTTGATAGTATTCACCATCAAACTGGTCTAACATAGAGAAGTTAGGATTGATGAGTGAAGCACGGAAGTTTTCCATCGTAGCAATTAAGCTTTGAGATTGTTATTGCCGGGACACAATTTTCGATAGAAAATTGAAAAAATAAAACAATTATAAAAATAATGTTTTAATGCAACACTTCAAAGAAGATACACAACAGAGATCCTAGGAGGATTCTGGATTACGATAATCTAAAAAGATTTGTAACAGTAGCAAACGATAGTAGCACTTCTAAATAGAAGGTACGAATCGAAATGCTAATAGCAGCAGCAATGATAGACGAAAGATGAAAGATGACCTGCTGGGGTGATTGATCACCGTTGCTCAAAGCTTAACTCGCCCCATACGAATAGCTTTCAGGAACCAGCAAGTTCGTCGGAGAACTCTAGAACACTCTTCTATTTTGACTCCTCGGATGGCAGCGGACTCCTGCGGCGCTAAGTGACGCTGGTGCAACGCTACTATTCTCACTCAAAGTCTGTGGGAATTTGTAAGAAATTTGAACACTATACTTGTGTTAAGAAACACTTTTGTACTCTATGTTCTATTACTTGTTATTCTACTGTGAGAGAGAAGAGAGCCTTTTATAAGCCCGTACAGTAACTGCCCAGTTAGCAGAATATTCAAAATGTGGGAAAAATTGCCCTGAACGTGCTGTAACTACTCAAATCGTGTATAGACACAATCTGAGTCAACTTATGCACATCGCGTGCAACTTACCCACCCGTACAACTAGTACACTACGCGCACAACATGTACAGCACCACTTACGCCATAATATGCCACACACAAACTGCGCAAGCTGTGCAATACACATACTGTGCCACTCGTACAACGTGCGCCACTTGTGCCACTTGCTCACTGCGTACCGTACGCAACCTGTGCAAACCATGCAATGCACACAATTGGCTATGCAAGAGGCTCGCGCAACTTAGCGCACTATGTGCCCAGCGATGATGCTAACGTGCTAAGTACAAAGTGCGCCAACAAAATGTCAAATTACACCTCATGAGCCCGAGTCCGAGTCCGTCTTCGAGTCCGAGTCCGAGTCGCTAAGCCCCTACGGGGCTTACCTCCAATGGAAATAAATTTCCTAATAGCAAAAAGCATGAATGCTTCATTATTGATTTAGCCTTTTTTTCCATTAGAAAAATACCCCATATGGCACACCCATGTGCACCTTCACACCACATGTGCATCTCTGAAAGAGCATACCTAATATATAGAGATACAACTTCTTTGGCCTAGCCGATGTGGGACTAAATTTCCAAAACAAAAAGCCAAACTCTAACACCTATCACAAAGAGCTGATCCCCCACCCCGTTGGGCCTCGACCTGACATCCTCCTGGAACCTCCCCCTCTGTCAATAACCTCGATGGCGGCACATACCTTGTCCCTGTGTCATTCTGATCATCCTTTCGAAGCGGAAGCATACGAAGGATAAGTGAGAGGAGTCGGAGGAGGAGAGGAGAAAGGTGTTGGGACGCTCGGCCTCCAGGACCTCCTTTACGATGGCAACGGCAGAATGGACGGTGGTGCGACAGAGGCGCATGCTGGGGTTTTTATCACAAATGGGGGAGCTAGGGTTAGGGTTTTGGCGAATCAGCTTACGGAGGCAAGGAGGTCAGGAGGAAAAAGAGGATCTTTAGAAGAATATGGTATGGGGTTCGAGCGGGTTGGGGATTGGAATTTCTGGAGATGGAGAGAGAGAAAGAGAGAGGAAAAAAAAGCATGGGATAAGTCTAGGAGTGGGAAAATTTTGATTTTTTTGGCCAAATGTATAGTATCATTCTACGACACAGAGGTACATGTCGTCAAATATATGTTATTATCCTACAAGCCACTGACATATATCTTCAAATGTATAGTATTGTGCAACACACATGTACATGTCGCCAAAGGTATGGTTTCGTTTTGCAACACACAAGCATTTGTCGTCAAATGTATGGTGTCCTTCTGCAACATGTTGATGTCGCTATATATATATATATATATATATATATATATATATATATATATATGGCGAAATTGATATTTGGTTTCCTGCTAGTAAAATTTTAGTACATTCTGCGACATAGTAGAACCCATGTTGCCAATAAATCTAAAAAATAGTTTTTGGAGACATGAAATACCTTATGTTGCTAAAATATGTTGCAAAAATATAATTTTTTGTACTGATTTCCAGGAATAGAAAACCTTCATCCAAACGCCCCCTTAGGTTAGTTGTTTTTTGAGGAATTCCAGCAGCAACTATAAAGTTAAACTCACCATTGGAGGTAATTTTCGAGTATCAAACGATTGGATTTTTTGTTAGAAATGTATAGGTATATTCTACTCTTTATTAGCTTTCTAAAACATTTCCCTATCCTAAATTAATTTGTTAGACTCCAAAAGTAATTCATGTTAAAATATATGATTTTTGTTAGACTTTGGTATATTGGCCATAATTATTAGGTTATTCGTTATTTTTCAGTGGAAAAAATTATGGTTGGAAGATAATCAGAGGACTATTCTATTTTGAAAGTAGTCTTAAGATTGTTTCTTCTTTGGATTTTTAGATCATTCTCGCAATACAGATGATTTTACTATTTCTGTCTATTTATATTTTAAACTACTGTAGAGTTACATAACCTTAATTGGTATAGGTATTTTTGCATGAAATTTTACTATGCATCACATGATATGTTGTTAGTTGATAACTAAAATTTTAGAGGTGTTGGATTAATGGTTGGAATAAT
>JANAVB010045171.1:0-20475 GCA_029216955.1 Iris pallida
CCCGTATAAGTCTTTAATCCATGTGACCGCACGCTTCGAATCGCCAAGGAACTCCGTGCCTCGACGCATCCAAGCGAGCTCCGCGCCACGAGCTTCTATCTGTACCTGCACATGTAAACTATGTGGGTGTCAGTACTCAACTGTACTGGTTGAATGAGCTCCTCGCCCACCCATACAAAACCACGTTTACTTTACTTTGTGCAACATAGTCCCTTCTTATCAATTGTCTTTCTAGTCTTGCCTTAGGATCAGTTTTATGACCGACGCCTTGCTGATTTTGTGTCTTTAGACCATCTCGTGCTTGCAACGAATGTTAACTCAATACCTTGCCTCAAGACCCTTCTCGTGCCAACAACGTTAACCTATCGAGTCGTGTTTGCCTTACGGCTTAAAATCAGAGACGCAACTACGCGGTAGTACCCAATTTCCTTACGACCGTGCTACAATTCCCTTGTGCCGTGCCTCACAACTCAGTGCAACTCAACCATATCGCCGCCCCGCGGCCACCCTTTGTCTTTGATCGCCAACTGATCCAATCAAGACTTGTGGGTTAAGTGTCACTCGACTGACTTTGCCTTGCGGCGGTTTCCTGACTTAACTCAAACAACTCAACCAACTTATGCAAACTTATATGCGATAACTCAAGACTCGACGCCACATCTCGTGCCGAAGCACGTCGCCTGTGTTGTATCCAATCTTAAGTCCAAACATTTGTATTCTAACTTGTACCCACATTCAACACTCAACTCAATCCAAAGGCACCCACGCGGATTGTCGCCATGCCGACTCATCTATATGATTTGGTCACTGACTCCTAGAGCCATCGTGGACTCCTCTTAGCTTTTGTTAGACGGGTGCCCCTTTCAGAACAAGGTAGCTAGCCCCGCTGCAAGTCCCCGCCTAACCCGTGCTAAAAGTACAACTAATTAATTGTTTCCCAATGCCCGCATCGGTCCCGAGGCCCCGGTTACCGTACGGGAAAACTCTCACCTTGTCGACAAGTTGTCCATGACCATGCAAGACTCGACTCAAACTGACGTCTCACACAGTCATGCTACCTTTTTCTTCTAAGACTGTGTGAAACCCAAAAATTTTAGTTTTCATTTTTAATTCTAATTTGCTAAATAAATTTCGCTAGAATAATGTTAGCAATTAATTGAGAAGTATTGGTATTATTTTAATTAAGTAAAATTCTATTTTTTTTAATAATTTACTTGGATTCTTGCTTGTTGGCCAGACTCGAACCCAATTCCAAACTCAAAATATATTTTAAGTCCTAAATAATTAGTTACAATTTTCCTAAATAATTTATAATAAGTAAATTTTTAGTTACAATTTTTTGTTTAGCTATGGTTTAGAGTCCAAGTCCATTTCTTATTTTGAAGCCATGTTCATATAGCCAAACCCAATAACTGGGCCCTTTCTAAAAGCCCACAACTCTCTAGGCCCTAAGCCTTTAGCCAAAAAGGATTTTACTCTTTGAAACCATTAACCCACTTAGAAACCCATATCCATATCTATATCCAATAACTCAAACAAACCCATTATCCTTTGTAAACTAACAGTTATATGACTTTTGAGAGAGAGAAGATTAATACTCTCATTCCCAAACCTTCTGAACCGAAGACTCTTCGGAAGCCGACCCTTGGCTTTTCGTCTTCCTCGCCGGCCGGCCATGATGGCCGAGGCCGTTCGTTTTCCCCACTCCGGTAACTCCCCATCCTCCTTTCTATTTAATCTCCCCTCCCCTCCATCATTTCCATCTCAAATCCCAAACTCCCCTCTCCCAATTTCGTGCCCTAGCCGATCTCTCGCCACCGCCGCCTCCGCCAGGCCGCCGTCCAGACGGCGCACCCCCGGGCCGCACCCAAACCGGCGCCCGACCCCCGATCCCGTTGACCCGCCGCCCGCCGTTGGCGCCCGATTCGCGCGGCCCCTCCGTCGTCTATTTGGCCACTCGCCGCCGGCGTTCGTCCCTGGTGACCGCACCCGTCCATCTCAAGCGCTCCGGTTCGTTGTTGGACGACTTCTTCGGGTTTCGTTCCCGTGCTGTGACGTTCCGTTCCGCTTTCACTTTGGATTTTTCCGACGTTGGTTTTGGGTAAACTCTAAACCTGTTATTCATTTAGTCGATGACGAAATCTGGTCCCCGAATCCTTCGGGATTTCGGTTTTCGACAACGTAATAGTTACGTTGCTATTTCGGCTTTTCCGAAAATCTCGGAAATGATTGCTGTGGTTTGTTTTCTGTGATTAAATAGAATTATTAGGACAGAACTGGGTTCTGTAGTTTTTCTCGGATTTTTGAGAACTTTTTAAGAAGAGATTCTCTGTTTTCTGTATTCTCGGGTTTTCGAGAATTAATGGAAATAATTGGAGATTCAAATTTTTGCTCTTAAGCTCTGTGAATGAGATTGGATAATGTTCTGTTATTGCTTTTGGGTTCTGTTGGGAATTTTCGGTTAATATGCTGGAATTGAATTCTTTTGGGAAGTTAAATCGGAATGGTTTCGGGTTTCGGGAATTTCGTTATCATTTCGGAAATGCTGTGTTGGCTTTGGAAAAATATGTTCTATGGATATATATATGAATTTCGGGTTTTGGAAATTATTTTGCAGGTATATCGGAAGCGCTTCCCAGTTTTGGGTTTGTCCCGGAATAGAGGAAGTGCTGCCCAATTTTTTTACAAAATTATATTTTTAATTGATTTCAAAACTGGCTTTCGAAAATGATTTTCTAAACCGATTTTCGAGCGACGACGTACCGGTCTGTGGGCCCCGGCGAAATGTAAACGCACCGGTCCGACCGGACGTTGAGGCATAAACCGAATTTTGAGGAAAAGGACCGAGTCTGAGACTCCTAGTTTTCTTTTATTTATTATTTTATTTTTAGGCTAAATATTATAGTCATTTAAATTCTGCATTTTATTTAATAATTCAGTCATTTTCTTATTTAATGTAAAAGAAAGATGTATCGGGCATAAGCCCACCCTAGGACCAGTAGCTGTGCCCATGTATTTGTGTAGTGTAGTTATTTTCTTTTCTTTTTCTGGTGGATGTGACTTGGGTAGATTTTGGATTGATTTCATATTCGTAGATAGGACGTAATTTACGGCTTAATTACAAGTTTAGCTAAAATAAATAAAATATTATTAATTCACTGTTTGTCACGAAAAGAAAACTGTATTTTATATACATATTATGAAAACACAAAGTTTTCCAAATTGTAATTGATTCTTGCGATTTTCCAAATTGTAATCGATTCTCGTGATTTTCCAAATAATTCAATTAACCGGCTTAATCAACGCACGTAGTTGCGACGTAATCGTTAGCTGTAAATTAATACAACTTAAAACCTGACTAGGACTTACTACTAGAGATTGCAACTAGCACACTTAGTCTGGTTATTCAGGAATCTAAGTCGAGTTCTCAATTGTAGGAACTCGAAGTTACAACTGACGTTCCTCCTCGGTACCGACTCGTCTATCCAGTCATTCTAAAACAAAGGCAAGTGCAGTTATGTCTATTTGGTAAATTATCTAGTAATTGTTTTATTGCAATTTTAAACCACAGTGCTACACGGAACTCTCTCCTAGAGTTCGAATATTGACTCATTGATTGAATCTGATTGACTCGGGATATTGGGGGAGTAGTGTAGCGTCTATGACCAATACCCCTATATTGCATCATTGATTGTGCGAGCTGATTCCTCCTATACACGAGGATAGGTCGGACCGTATCATTAGGATATAATTGAATCATCCCAAGCCGGTCATAGTTCGTTACCTACTCAAATCACATTGTTTTCAATTGTAGAATTGTGAAAATATTGTTAAAGTATTTCAAATTGTTTAACATTGCAAATTTCAAATTATTATTTGAATTATTGGATATTCGTAATTGTACTTTGCTCCCTCCTGACTGGAGACCCAATATTTTAGGTATCAATGATGAGGCTTTGTTACGCGATCCCAAGACGAGGAATTCGAGATTGCTGAGCTGTTTGCCTAGAGTTTTCTTTTATTCATGATGTATAAAAAAAAATGGTTTAAGTTGTATCTTTTATTTCATGTAAAAGTTTAATAAAGTTTTAAATTTTCGAATGTTGAGTTGTGACAAATATAGTGTTGTTGTATGGTTACCTGCTACTGAACAGCTTACTGCCGCCGTCTCAACAACGGTGCAGGCTGGGCATGATCCGATTTGACCCAAGCAATTGGGACCGGGTCGTGACATGTTTTTAGTGGTGGCCCATGCAGGTCAGAACAACAACTTAGGAAAAAATATCTAGAAACAATTAGAACACTAGAACATCAATTTGTCACAACATAGGACCGAAATATATTATAAATAAATATTTTTGTTTGATTATAGACTGGTAGGATACTTTGCTTATGTTTGCATCCTAAACCTTCCAGAGAATGACCATTGACAAGACCAAATCCTGTTGGCGATGAGGTGTTATCTCCGGATCATACCCCATCCCCTCAACCAAGCCCAGGGTCCTTCCCCTCGCGGCTGTTTGACCGTCCGCATAATGCATCCAGTGAAGTTTTTCCTACACTGGCGAATCCTACCTCATCTTAAACTGAATTGCATTTCCCTGGTGGATTATTCATTTTGTTGCTCCACCAGTACCATCAATCATCTTCTAAATGGTTGTCCTATTCCAAGAAATCCTGGAGATCCAGAAAGTTCAAGATGAAGCCCAGCAGGAACAGATGAATATCACGAGAGAAGACATGAAGAACGTCATGATGTAGCCTTAGATATCCCCAACCAAGTTAGAGCAGAACTTTGTCCTAGGAAGGATACCCCTGAAGATATTTGGGTCCCATCAAGTACTCTACTTTCGACAGCCTTGTCGTAAGAAGCTATGGGCTTGTAACTACTGCAAGAGGCCTGGTCATCAGACCGTTAGTTACCGCAAGAGATTGGGACAATGTTTGGCATGTGGATCTGCTGAACATCGGGTAAAGGACTGCCCTTATCTGTTTATCAAGCCAGAGCTCATAGGCCAGCAACACCTGTTAGGCCACAACCTAGGGACTCTCTTCCTATCTAGCAGACCTTGCCTCCTACAAAGGCATGATGCAGACTCGAAGTTCATAGAAGATGAAGGACCAGATCAATGAAGGCTCTAGGATTTATGCAGAATGGAACTCTACCTTAGGGAGTACCTATCTTGTTTATGTCCAAGAAGGATGGAACAACGGATGTACATCGATTACCAGACACTAAAGAAACAAGTACTTTCTGTCCGGGTCGAGGATCTGTTTGATCTGGTTATGTGGAGATAGGATGTTTCGAAGTTTGACTTAAGATTTGACTACCATCAAATCAAAGTCAGGAAAGAGGACATTTCCAAGACGGCGTTCAAACATCAAGTATGTGTAGTTTTCTGTGGTCAGGACGTTAGACTGACAAATGCTCCTGCTATGTTCATGAATTTCATGAACAGAGATTTTTTTCAAGAGTATATGAATCAGTTTATCTCCTCCATAGATAACATTTGGATATATTTGAAGATTGAAGAAGAGCATGAAGAACACCTGAGGAAGTTTTGGAAACTTTGAGGAAAAAAAAAAAAAAAAATTTGGTAAGTTATCTGAACGTGGGTTGTTGACAAGGTAGACTTTTGGGCATGTTGTTAAGAGAAGAAATTTCGATGGAAGATAGCTGTTGTTGAAGAGTGGTATACCCCAAGTTCAATTCGAAAGATCCTTGAACTTGGCCGGCTACTATCAGAAGTTCGTGAAGGATTTCGCCAAGATTGCTGAGCCAATGACGAAGCTCATTTGGAAGAATGAAGAGTTCATCTGAATGAAAAGTTTGCCAGACGACATTGAGGAGCTGAAGAAGAAACTTACCACTACACAAATCTTTGCGCTACCCGCAGGAACCGGTGGTTTCTCAATTTACAGTAATGCCTCTGGAAAAGGAATGGGTTGCGTTCTTCAACAACATGAGGAAATAATTGCTTACATATCTAGGCAATTACGGACTCATGAGAAGAACTATCCCACACATAATTTGGAACTTGCTGTAATGGAAGCATTATGGAAAGGGGGTGAAAATATATGTGGACTATAAAAGTCTAAAATATATCTTTACTCAGAAAGACCTGAGCGTTGGACAAAGAAGATGGTTGAGGATTTCAACATCGATTTACATTACTATCCAGGAAGAGCAAAATGTGGTAGCTAATGTACATAGTTGATACTAATGGCGAAATTCTTAAACAAGAAGCGGCACCTGCTAGAAGACATCAGAAAGTTGGACTGGAGATTATACTGCCGAGAGAAAGGAGCTGGATGTTGATTCAGTATCGATAAAAATTGCAAGTGAGCTTGAGTCTGATGAAAGAAGTCAAGAAGACGCAGTTTCAAGAAGAAATATTTTGCAAATTGAGAGATCAAATGTTGGCAGAAACAATTGAGAGTTTCTCTATTGCCAATGATGAAGCTTTTGAAGAATGGTATGAGGTTATGTATCTTCTGGCGAACTAAGGAATGAATTGATGGAAGAAGCGCGCAGTCGCAGTATCTCACATATGAATCGGGATATGCGTATCATTAATTTATATTATGAAATGTAGAAGGACAAATTCCAAGTATGGGATTAGATTGGTCAACATAAGGAGTTTAGCAGAAACCAGTAAGTTTGTTGCAGCCGCTGGACATTCTGGAGTGGAAGTTGAAGCCCATGAACTTTGTATCAGGATTACCTTAATTCCAAGGAGGGAAGAACACCAATTGGACTTTGTGGATTGACTGACTAAGTCAGTTCACTTATTTCCCTACAAATTGGTTTATTCACTAAGAAGTTGACAGCATTGTATGTAAGGCAATGTAAGAGAAAGAGTACTGTTGGGTCTAGAAAAGGTGACTGACGCAGTAGAAGTAGTAAAGGTAATTAGAGACAAGCTCAGAATTGCCAAGATAGACGGAAGCATTGGGATTAAGTATAGACGTTGATCAGTGGAGTTTGAAGAAAGAGATAGTGTCTGAAGATCTCTTCTACCAAAGGAACGATTAGTTTGGCAGAGTTGGAGAAGTAGCATACCGGTTAGCTCTACCAGCTAATCATTGAGAGTATGTACAATGTCATTTCATAGTTCAGAAGTTGCATCTTGAATCTGAGTAATATTTTGGACAATTCAGAGCTGGAGAGTAGATCAAGCCTTACAGTGTCAGAGAAACCAGTAACAAGCGTAGTCAGAGGTGAGTAGAAGATCAGAATTTGAGCCATCATTTAAAACTCCTATTCCTTATCTTTTCGTTCTAAACTTGACTGATGCTGCTAAGTTAGCCTAGTTTTGCAAGCTGTCTCTTTTTCAAGCTTGATCATGACGGTATTTTATTGGGTGCACCCACTAATATATTGTCTAATCAGGACCGGTGCATGATGGTCTGATCAACCTCATGTACTTTGGTTCGCTTTTGTATTTTTCTACATGGATGATATCATAAACCGTCTCATCCACGACTGCCTTGAAAATTCTTATTGTTGGACCTGAGGTAATTCCTAACCCTATCTCTTTAAATTTCGAGGACGAAATTTTATAAGGAGGGAAGGTTGTGAAACCCAAAAATTTTAGTTTTCATTTTTAATTCTAATTTGCTAAATAAATTTCGCTAGAATAATGTTAGCAATTAATTGAGAAGTATTGGTATTATTTTAATTAAGTAAAATTCTATTTTTTTTTAATAATTTACTTGGATTCTTGCTTGTTGGCCAGACTCGAACCCAATTCCAAACTCAAAATATAATTTTAAGTCCTAAATAATTAGTTACAATTTTCCTAAATAATTTATAATAAGTAAATTTTTAGTTACAATTTTTTGTTTAGCTATGGTTTAGAGTCCAAGTCCATTTCTTATTTTGAAGCCATGTTCATATAGCCAAACCCAATAACTGGGCCCTTTCTAAAAGCCCACAACTCTCTAGGCCCTAAGCCTTTAGCCAAAATTTTTTTTACTCTTTGAAACCATTAACCCACTTAGAAACCATATCCATATCTATATCCAATAACTCAAACAAACCCATTATCCTTTGTAAACTAACAGTTATATGACTTTTGAGAGAGAGAAGATTAATACTCTCATTCCCAAACCTTCTGAACCGAAGACTCTTCGGAAGCCGACCCTTGGCTTTTCGTCTTCCTCGCCGGCCGGCCATGATGGCCGAGGCCGTTCGTTTTCCCCACTCCGGTAACTCCCCATCCTCCTTTCTATTTAATCTCCCCTCCCCTCCATCATTTCCATCTCAAATCCCAAACTCCTCTCTCCCAATTTCGTGCCCTAGCCGATCTCTCGCCACCGTCGCCTCCGCCAGGCCGCCGTCCAGACGGCGCACCCCCGGGCCGCACCCAAACCGGCGCCCGACCCCCGATCCCGTTGACCCGCCGCCCGCCGTTGGCGCCCGATTCCGCGCGGCCCCTCCGTCGTCTATTTGGCCACTCGCCGCCGGCGTTCGTCCCTGGTGACCGCACCCGTCCATCTCAAGCGCTCCGGTTCGTTGTTGGACGACTTCTTCGGGTTTCGTTCCCGTGCTGTGACGTTCCGTTCCGCTTTCACTTTGGATTTTTTCCGACGTTGGTTTTGGGTAAACTCTAAACCTGTTATTCATTTAGTCGATGACGAAATCTGGTCCCCGAATCCTTCGGGATTTCGGTTTTCGACAACGTAATAGTTACGTTGCTATTTCGGCTTTTCCGAAAATCTCGGAAATGATTGCTGTGGTTTGTTTTCTGTGATTAAATAGAATTATTAGGACAGAACTGGGTTCTGTAGTTTTTCTCGGATTTTTGAGAACTTTTTAAGAAGAGATTCTCTGTTTTCTGTATTCTCGGGTTTTCGAGAATTAATGGAAATAATTGGAGATTCAAATTTTTGCTCTTAAGCTCTGTGAATGAGATTGGATAATGTTCTGTTATTGCTTTTGGGTTCTGTTGGGAATTTTCGGTTAATATGCTGGAATTGAATTCTTTTGGGAAGTTAAATCGAAATGGTTTCGGGTTTCGGGAATTTCGTTATCATTTCGGAAATGCTGTGTTGGCTTTGGAAAAATATGTTCTATGGATATATATATGAATTTCGGGTTTTGGAAATTATTTTGCAGGTATATCGGAAGCGCTTCCCAGTTTTGGGTTTGTCCCGGAATAGAGGAAGTGCTGCCCAATTTTTTACAAAATTATATTTTTAATTGATTTCAAAACTGGCTTTCGAAAATGATTTTCTAAACCGATTTTCGAGCGACGACGTACCGGTCTGTGGGCCCCGGCGAAATGCAAACGCACCGGTCCGACCGGACGTTGAGGCATAAACCGAATTTTGAGGAAAAGGACCGAGTCTGAGACTCCTAGTTTTCTTTTATTTATTATTTTATTTTTAGGCTAAATATTATAGTCATTTAAATTCTGCATTTTATTTAATAATTCAGTCATTTTCTTATTTAATGTAAAAGAAAGATGTATCGGGCATAAGCCCACCCTAGGACCAGTAGCTGTGCCCATGTATTTGTGTAGTGTAGTTATTTTCTTTTCTTTTTCTGGTGGATGTGACTTGGGTGGATTTTGGATTGATTTCATATTCGTAGATAGGACGTAATTTACGGCTTAATTACAAGTTTAGCTAAAATAAATAAAATATTATTAATTCACTGTTTGTCACGAAAAGAAAACTGTATTTTATATACATATTATGAAAACACAAAGTTTTCCAAATTGTAATTGATTCTTGCGATTTTCCAAATTGTAATCGATTCTCGTGATTTTCCAAATAATTCAATTAACCGGCTTAATCAACGCACGTAGTTGCGACGTAATCGTTAGCTGTAAATTAATACAACTTAAAACCTGACTAGGACTTACTACTAGAGATTGCAACTAGCACACTTAGTCTGGTTATTCAGGAATCTAAGTCGAGTTCTCAATTGTAGGAACTCGAAGTTACAACTGACGTTCCTCCTCGGTACCGACTCGTCTATCCAGTCATTCTAAAACAAAGGCAAGTGCAGTTATGTCTATTTGGTAAATTATCTAGTAATTGTTTTATTGCAATTTTAAACCACAGTGCTACACGGAACTCTCTCCTAGAGTTCGAATATTGACTCATTGATTGAATCTGATTGACTCGGGATATTGGGGGAGTAGTGTAGCGTCTATGACCAATACCCCTATATTGCATCATTGATTGTGCGAGCTGATTCCTCCTATACACGAGGATAGGCCGGACCGTATCATTAGGATATAATTGAATCATCCCAAGCCGGTCATAGTTCGTTACCTACTCAAATCACATTGTTTTCAATTGTAGAATTGTGAAAATATTGTTAAAGTATTTCAAATTGTTTAACATTGCAAATTTTAAATTATTATTTGAATTATTGGATATTCGTAATTGTACTTTGCTCCCTCCTGACTGGAGACCCAACATTTTAGGTATCAATGATGAGGCTTTGTTACGCGATCCCAAGACGAGGAATTCGAGATTGCTGAGCTGTTTGCCTAGAGTTTTCTTTTATTCATGATGTATAAAAAAAATGGTTTAAGTTGTATCTTTTATTTCATGTAAAAGTTTAATAAAGTTTTAAATTTTGGAATGTTGAGTTGTGACAAATATAGTGTTGTTGTATGGTTACCTGCTACTGAACAGCTTACTGCCGCCGTCTCAACAACGGTGCAGGCTGGGCATGATCCGATTCGACCCAAGCAATTGGGACCGGGTCGTGACAGACTGCCTCGTCGACCTGTAGCCGCGAGCATACTTCTTTCTTCTAGGACCGCATCGCCGACCTATAACCGCGAGGCTTCGTCGACATGTAGCCGCGAGCATTCTTTCCATGTTACCATATCATTTTATTCAACTCAAAACGACCATTTGATAGCCCTTTTTCTAAACTCACTTTTGAATCAACCGTGGCTCGTACCTTAAACACTAAGTCCGTGCATCGTGCCTCAAACTGACTTACGTTCTACGCGACGCTATCGCCCAAGTCATATTTTGTATGACGGGCCTTGGGATCGTAGGACTATTTTTCTAGACAACCGCAGAATGAGCGGGACAGCACTTGGAATGACTTAGGTCGACCGACATAACTTTGCCTAACTTACTCAAGCCTACAACTTAACGAGCAGAGGCTGCATCAAGCCTTACCTCGATGGAATATGTCGTGCACGCGTTCAACTTTGAACGACCAAGTCATTTGGGCGCCTAGACTTATGCCAGCAATCGTGCGACACAACTTAACTCATAGGACGGGTCAAGGCTATGCCAAGCCTTGGACGATGGGACTGTGCATGCTTTATGATGCATTCATGCGGACGATGACTATGACTTAGGCTACGTTCATAACTTTGCCAACTCAACCAACTTTCCTTCTCCCAAGCCACGGGACGAAGGATCGAGTGTCATTTTTAAAGCACGCCGTGCACCGACTCTATGACGGCCGTTGGACCTTTCCATATTCTAACTCAATTCGACCCGTCAGAATTATTCCCTTTAGCTATGTGAATTTATCTCTTTTATTATCAAGCCTACTTGTGCAAGTTGAAAATATGCGATTTATTATGTGAAGGCTAAGATGAGGCAAGTTCACCGAAACTACCCCACCTGAGCGATGTCTTCGAGTAGCCGTTGCAAGGCTAAGCCCGAACGCCGTCGGCGTTCCGATTCCTCCAATTGACTGAGCGGGATGGGGCACTACAGCCGCGAGGATCTCCGACGCTTTTGTTCGCGGCTGACAAAGTTGGAGAACCGATCTACTCCGTCGACGTAGAGTTCTCCGCGTGTTCGATCTTCTCCAGTCGGGGAAGGGAACGATCGGTGAGTTCTCGTAGAACCCTAATTTTTCTTTAAGATCCAGAAAGTTTTAGATCGACCCCGTTGATTCTGATTTGGTCCATTTTGTCTCCGATTGCTCGAATCCAGGCTAGCCATTTCATTGGTGAGGGGATCGAGTCAATTTTCCTTTGTGTTCATCCATCGACAGCACGACGAACAATCAATACTCAGTCCGTTCATCTACATGATCCTGATGATTCGGTAAGTAGAATTGATATACTTAAGGAATTAGTTCGATCAATTGATCTATTTTCTTCTGTAGTCGAGTACATTGAGAATCCTGTGATATTCTACCTGATCCAATTTCGTTGTGTTCTTCTATTTTTCTAAGCAGAGCAATTGGTTGATCCAAGTATAATTTTGATCTGCAAGTTTTGTGGGGAATGGAAGGAATCATAGGTAATTGACCAAATTCTTACCATTGAAATTCTTGAAGAACCATGTCTAATCTTCTAAAATTCCTTTCTCGTGCATGTTTTCTGTTGGATGGATTATCATAGAGATTTGAATTGCTATTGTACACGAAGTGGCGTGTCAATTCACTACTAAAATTAGCTAAATTAACGACGTCCAGATACGTCGCTAATTAAGAAAAATACGTCGCTAAAGGTAATTAGCGACGACTTTAGCGACGAAAAATGAAGGTCGCAAAAAAGCTAGTCGCAGATGACAAATTCGTCGTCCTACGTCGCTGTTTGCGACGTCACCACAATGTCGCTGGGTCGTTACAAATTTGGCGACGGAGGACGACAAATAGGAACGTCACCAAATTAGAGACGTTGTGCAACTACGTAGCGACGTCGGACCTTTTTATGTGCTGACATGGCATGCATGCCACGTCAGTATGTTAGCGACGTTAACTCTATGCCATGTCAGCTACTGAACGACGAACATCGACGGATAGCGACGTGACGACGCTAATTAGCGATGTCTGTTTACGCCGCTATACGTCGCAGAACATCGCTATACGTCGCAGATATTATGAAAAAATTTTAAAAAAATATGTTTGTTATTTTTGTTATACTGTGTGTCTGTGTTTACACAGACACACATCATCACAAAAATACCAAAATATTTTTTAAAAAATTGGGCAACACCTCCTTTGTATATCAGATCATCGCTTATAACCCAGCGTAGGTATATTTGTCATCCCCGTCGCAGATATCACAAAGTAAATATCACAAATTAAATATCATAATGAAAATACCAACAAAGTAAATATCACAAAATAAATATCCAACAAACATATATGTCCACAACGGAGGGCAAATAAGAATGAAAATCAGTGTACAAAACGTTCAATGGGCCTATAGGGCTAATACATACAAAGATGATAAAAAAATCTACTGGATCACTGAGGACCCTTGCCGTGCATCTGGGATAGCATGTACTCATACTGCTCCTGTGTGAGCTGCACCGTAGGGGCAGTAGGAGGCAGTGCAATGTCTGGAGTTGGCACCGTCGATGGACCGGGAGGACATATCTGCTCCAGCTCTCGCAGTCGCTCACCATGCGCAGCAAGGGTACTCACCATCCTATGAGTACTCTCCACAATCGAAGTTTGTACCTGAGTGAGTGAGGCAGACATGGTCCTCTGCGATCCCTCCAGCTCGACCTATCTACGCTCTGTACGCTGCGTAGACTTGGTGAGCGTGTGCAAGCTGGCAGCTGTAGCCTGCTGCAGACTCATCAGCTCCTGTATACTGCGCTCGACCGTATCAAATCGTCCGGTGATCATCGGATCGTCGCTCTGGGGTATGGTGATCAGAAATCTGCTGCTGCAACTCGAGACGCAGCTCGTCGATCTGACGACCAATAACCTGAGCTCGTGATGACGCTTGCGAAGTTGGAGACTGTGTACTGACAGAGAGGGCCCGGTATGACTCTGAAGCCAAATAGGTACTGTAGGATCCCGTACCATAGTATGTACCCTTCTGAAGACTGCCAACGGCGGTCATCTAGAGGGTCGTCCGGCGATAGAGCTGTAGGCGGATGGGAGGAAGTACCAGCCCCTCCCTCTGCTGGCGCACTAGCAGCATCAGCCGCCTCCTCTTGTAGCCGAAGAAACTCGGCCTAGAACAATATTTGCTAACGTGTAAGTGTTTGCCAAAGTCTATATTGATATCTATTTTCATGTGTTCTAAATTATAGTAAATTAATATAAAGAATAGAACATACATATGCCTGCGTCGCCCTCTCGTCAATGAACTCCCCAGCCCTCCGACGGGTGACCAGGAAGACGGTCACCATGTTCGGGTCCTCACCCTTTTTTACATGTTAAAATATATTATCTATTATTAGTATTAAATATTCTATCCAACTATATATAAAATGATGTCCGTCATAGGAAACGTACCAGACGACGAAAATGCTCCGTCATCGGAATGGAGCCACCACACCACTTACTGGCGCTCGACTGTGCCACCTTAGACTTGTGAGACCGCTCCTGGTACCTGGCCTTGCCAAATCTAGCCTTCATCGCAGTCCACTGCTTTGGCATGATCCAACCATGGATCGGCTTTCCGGAGCGATCACGAGACTTTTGGTAGTAGATCGCATCACGGATGAGCTTGCCTGTGACGGCAGAAAATTGGGCCTCGATATTCGCCGCCCGGTATGGTGGATAGAAATAGGTCCTCTACAAGAAGTAAAATAGAAAAGTTATATAATATACACAAATGATTATTAAAATTTAAAACTAAACAAAATTTTTACCTTAAAGTGGGCCAACCAAAAGGCCTTTCTATCTGCGGGAGCATCTGAGTAGTTAATCCAAGGCCCAGAAATAACCCCACCTGTCTTTGTACTGCAGGAGGCCGATATCTATACAATAATAAATTTTATGAATATATATGTACATATAATCATTTGAGAAATATATATTAACTAATTAACTTACTTCGTAGGCCCATCCGTCCAAATCTCCATACGCGTCTCATCCGGGGGAGCGCATGGAGGGTCGCTCTCACCTCCTGCCTGGGCAGGATCAGTCTGATCGCCGTCCTCCATATGCTCGACGTCGTCTCTCCCCATGGAGCTGTCGATAGGAGGAATACTGGACGCAGGATCAGGAATGCTGGACGACGAGGGAGGAGTCGCCAACCAGCTGGAGCTGCCCTGTCCCAGTAATGGACCGGGAATAGAATGGTACACTGGCATACTCGGAGATGAGGATGAGGGTACAAAATCTGCATCCCCAGCCCGAGGCAGACGGGACTGCCTAATATAACATCCTCCACGTCGTCCTCCTCCTGGTCTAGTCATACCTGATAATAACATATGAAAATAAAAGTGTCACTATAGTGACACAGATTTATATGATAAAAGTGTCACTAAAGTATCAAATTTGATGATAAAACAAATATATAGATTTAATCCTCTTCTAAAAATTTATCTAGTTCGTTTAGCTCATCTTCTTCATCTTCTTCTTCCTCCTCTACATCTTCACTTTCATCTGCATCTTCCTCTTTAGATAATTCTACTTCTTCTACACAATTAGATGTGTAACGAGGAACTTTCGTCATGTCCACTTCTATAATATTTGTTACAAGAGGTAGTTCATCCTCCTAATAAGCTATATCGTCAACCTCAAAGGTATTTCTAGCTTTGGTCTTGCATACTGCCCATCAGTCCGACCTTGTTGTTCTCCGTTCAGAATAACTTGTAAAGTATACGAGCTGAGCCTGACTTGTTAGGACAAATGGTTCATAGGCTTGATTTCGATGCCGATAGTTTATATCCACAAGACCGTGCTTGTCTACTTTCCAACCTTGACCTTCAATCGGATCGAACCAATCACACCTGAATACACAATCTTAGCAGGCTCTATTCCATAACTATATGTCAGCTCTACAATCTTCCGTAGGATGCCATAGAAATCGTTGTCCGCATCAACATCTTTGTAGTTCGAAGATCTGATACACAAATAGCTATTTTTGGTGGAATCGAGATCCACAAAGTTGTCTCTGATCGGGCAAGTTGTTGACTTGAACCTAAACCCATTAACACAGTAGCTTGGCCATATTTTTGCAGCATAAATTGGTCCCTTGGCTAGCGTTCTAATAGACTCATTCTCAAGTCTTGCGTATGGACGATCGAGCTAAATACCACGGAAAAATAAATTAAGCTCATTCTCAAGTGTATATACATAAAGGTAATTATAGAGTTCTCAAGTCTTAGATATGCACTCAACTATGATAGAAAATAATGCCTCATTTCTTGTTCTAGTTCTTCTTCTGTTATGTGTGGCCTACCTGACCTAACATCATCATTAAATATGCTGAAAACAACATTGTTCAATTAATGTAATAGTATAATAATCAACACTATTAAAATAATGTAGACGTATTAATTACTTATCCCTCCAGCTTCTCTACTTCATCATCGTCGCAGTTGAGTAATACATACACCTGAGCAGCCCTTAGCTCATCATCGTTCAGATAACTCTTCTTCATTTTACCCGATAGCTTTCCTGTAGCATTGAATACCTTCAGTATTGTATCATTACATTCATGATCTCCGTCGTCGTTTTTGGAAGCTCTCGTTCTATTAGTTGCAACATGAGGCTTGAAATATATCGAACAAAAATTTGTAATCTTCTCGAGAACATAGGCTTCACAAATAGAAAACCCTCGACCCGTGCCTTATTTTTCACCTTTCTTTTTAGGTGATTCAAATATCGCTCGAACGGGTACATCCATCGATATTCGACGGGTCCACCAATACGTGCCTCATAGGATAGATAAATTGGCAAATGCTCCATAGAGTCGAAGAATCCATGAGGAAACACCCTCTCTAGCTTGCATAGTGTTACCGTAATGTCCTTCTCTTGCTTTTCTAGACGATCAACGAGCAATTTCTTAGAACAAAGATCCCTGAAGAATATGCAAAGCTCCGTCAATGGATCCCAAACTGCCTGCGGTAAGAATTTTTGAAATGCAATCGAAATTAACCTCTCCATGAATACGTGACAATCGTGGCTCTTCATACCCATCAATTTGTTTTCTTTCGGATCGACACATCTTCTCAGATTTAACACATATCCGTCTGAAAATTTTAGGCCCTGGATCCACCGACAAAGTCTCACTTTATCCTCCTTGTCCAGTGAGAAAATTGACTTCGGCAGGAACTGTTTTCCATTCTCCTCTATCAAATGCAACGCAGGGCATTTGCATATTTCTTCTAAGTCCAACCTAGCCTTGGGATTGTCTTTCATTTTTCCCTTTACGTCCATCACAGTATTAATTATGTTATCAAACACATTCTTCTCAATATGCATGACATCAAGATTATGTCTGATCAGATTGGTACTCCAATATGGCAGATCCCAGAATATGCTCCTCTTTGTCCAGTTATGATCTCTACCAAATCCATCGCACTTCTACCCAGTTGTAGGATCTTCGATAGCACTTGGAAAATCTCTAACCTCCTTCCATATCGTGGTTCTGCACCACCTTGACGGTGGATCACCCTTCTCTACAACGTCGATACGAAATACATTCCTGTTCCTTCTGAACGGATGATCTTTTGGCAGAAATTGTCGATGACAATCAAAGAAGCACGGTTTTCCTCCGTGTTTCAAGCGGAAAGCCTTAGTACGATCCATGAAATAGGGACATGAGAGACGGCCATGAGTGCTCCATCCAGATAACATTCCATAAGCAGGAAAGTCGTTGATGGTCCACATAAGGGTTGCCTTTATCTGAAAATTCTGCTTCCTGGAAACATCGTATGTGTTAGCGCCAACTTTCCATAACTGATTCAACTCATCTATCAAAGGCTGTAAGTATACATCAATGTCCCTCTTGGGATTGTTCGGACCAGAAATTATAACGGTTAGAAACATGTACTGAGTCTTCATGCACATCCAAAGCGGTAGGTTATACGGAGTGACAATCACAGGCCAACACGAATACTGGGATCCCGAAAGACCAAAAGGAGTAAAACCGTCAGAAGATAGCCCCAACCTGACATTACGCGGATCTGAAGCAAAATCAGGATATACTCGATCAAAGTGCTTCCACGCTTCTCCATCGGATGGGTGATCCAACACTCCTTCAATCTGTTCTCGCATGTGCCAACTCATATTTTCGGCCCTTTCTTTCACCATAAATAATCTTTGCAACCGCGGCGTTAAAGGCAAGTAGTACATTGAATCGGTCGGTCTTCTTGCACCGGTAGACCTTCCTGTACTAGTTGTCTTATAGCGATCAGCACCACAAAATTTGCACACATCTGCGTCCTTGTCGTCTTTGTAGTATAGCATGCACCCATTGCGACAAGAATCGATTTTCTCGTATCCCATCCAGAGCGATCTTACCATCCTCTTAGATCGATAGAAGTCTTTAGGTAACTTAGCACCCGCCGACAAGATCTCTATAATCAACTCTAACACTCGGTTATAGCATTCTTGCGACATATTAAAATCTGACTTAATGCTCAACAGTCTTGTAACCACCTCCAACGGTGAATGATCCTCACAACCAGGATACAATGGAGTCCTTACATTCTCCAGCAACTCCATGAACTTTGCAGCATCGATATTCGGTGCTTCCTCAGCTGCATCATGAACGAAACTAGGCCCCGCAGTGTCGAAAACCATGTTCACGTACCCGTCATCGTATGCATGATTATCTGAAACAAAATTAGGTCCCGCATGCATATACGACTCAACATAAGGCTCCGGCTCTGATGCTAAAGACACAAGTTCTTCGTGTGCGGTCCACTGATAGTAATTAGGCGTGAAACCCCTCGAGTACAAATAATATGTCACTTCCACTTCTGGATAATATTTTACGTTATGACATTTCACACACGGACACTTAATTTTGGTGCCATCCATGTACTGAGAGAACGCCTTAGCAAACTGCAGGAACTGCTCTACTCCCGCTATGTATTCATCCCGCACACCACACATATCATCAGGACGACGATTGTACATCCATGAACGATTTCGCAAGTAGTAATTCATATTCATTTGGAAATAATTCTGCAAAGATGGACACACATTATCCAATAGGCACAAATTCGTATATTATGTCTTATTATGGGACACACATTAGTAGAGAACAGTTACTAATAACCATGCTATATCGCACATAAGTTCTTATGCATCCAACGTGTACACATACGCTATCGATTCTTACTGATGCCAATCTCATTCAGACACACTAGATTCGTTTCGATATCGCCAGGGTCAAGTTGAAAATTGTCTTAAGATCAATTTTCAAGACTTGAATATAATGTGACCTACAACCGATATCTAAGACCCCATGACAAAGTCAAAGATCCCATGAATATAATGTCACCTACAACCGATATCTCATTCAGACACACTAGATTCATTTCGATATCGCCATACCATATATATATAATGTCACCTACAACCGATATATAAGACCCCATAACAAAGTCAAAGACATTATTGACAAGACTTGAATATAATATCAACTAATTACAACCACAACTAGTACTAAATAAGTCTCCTAGTATGATATAGAGGTAAATAAATGGTATACTAGATTGACTGACACTCGACTGAACACCCTCTGGACACATACTCAAGCCTATACTACACACTCACACGCCACTCTACTATACTCACATAGACACACATAATTGTTACCTTATTATATATATATATATATATATATATATATATATATATATATATATATATATACCTTAATATTTCACGCACTTACACACTCTCAAACACTACACAAACCTATAGCTAATGCATACACACACTAATATCTATATCCCCATATACATTTAGTATCACACACTAATCAATTACTCTCAACTCTACACACACACACTCACACACATATGTGTAGCTATATTTACCTTATAATTTAGTATCTTGAGATACCCAATCCTTACCTACATTTGGCAATTACAATAATTCTCTCTCTAATACTAGCTAATGATCTAACAATGTACTCCATCCCCGACCGGGTTTAAATTTTTATCCCCATCCCCGTCCCCGTTTAACAATGTACTCATGTATCCGAGCATAATAGTGGGTACAAGCACCTACCCTCTAAGCCTATTTGTTAGTACACAAGCCTTTGATGTCCTGATACCAACTTACGCACTCTGGTTCGAGCCCATACCTAAACACCCATCTACTCTATGACTGTAAACCACTCCTTACTAACTGTCTGCTGCAAGTATCTCAAATCAGATACTATCATGTACTTTAAAACATTATGCATAAGCCTACTCTAGTGCCTAATATCCTGAGGCTTAACCTGTCCCTAGGCATTACCAGGTATCAGTGCCCCATATGAGGTTCCTGACTAGAACTGGGAACATCACCATGGCCAACTTTTCTACAAGTGAACACTTATACAAAGGAATGAATTAAATCCTACTTATCCCTCAAATTGCTATAGACCCTTCTACTCACACAGGCACCTATTTACAGGTTTGCTAGTACATAGCCCAAAGTCATGTGCTCTCTTGCAGTGACTTGGTATCAGCACTCTCTGGTACCAATTGCTACCTAGATATGCTAGTCAATCTGATATCTAGGTGAAAACCTTATAACATAACATGGACACTCTTGCATTGACTTGGTATCAGTTTGAATATAAAGGAAAGTTCACCTATTATTGTTTAATGGGT